>AWOL01S0009307.1:30620-65505 GCA_000715115.1 Nicotiana otophora | reverse complement strand
ATTGTTGTGGCGGTACTAATATTGTCTCCCTTCCCTTTATCTCCCCTCTCCCTTTGCTTTGCATCTTTCTTCTGAATTTCATGGTATTGCTATTTATCTTATGAGTGTTGTTGTGATACTAATATTATCTTATGAGCCGAGGGTCTTTCGGAAACAGCCTCTCTACTCCTTCGGGGTAGGGGTAAGGTCTGCGTACACACTACCCTCCCCAGACCCCATTAATGGGATTCTACTGGGTTGTTGTTGTTGTCTGGTATAATATAATACTCCTCCAGTATAAATAAATGGACAACTAGACTTTAGAGGTCACGCTTCCCGTATAATATACTGGAACCAAATTTATTAGTAACAATAAAAATCCATAAAAAATACTAAAAAACATAATCAAATACAGCATACTTAAAAAAAATACAAATTAACTTATATTGCACAACAAGCCTTTAGAAGTCAGTATATATTGGAACCAAATTTATTACAAAAAATAAAACTCCAAAAATACATATTAGAATACAATCAAAAAAACATAATCAAATACAACATGTAAAAAACAAATAAAAATTATCGTTAAAAACAAGGTTTGAAAAAATAGAAGAACTCCAGTATATTATAACACTCATCCAGGATATAATACTGGACAACAAGACTTCGGAGGTCAGACTTACAGAATAATATACTGGAACTAATTTTATTACAAAAAATTAAATTTTGAAGTATGAAGTCTAGCACATTGTTCTGGATTTCAAGTTTTGACAAGAACCAACAATCGATAATGCAGTTGAAGCAACAAACTACTTAAACATTCATCCTAATATACACCGACTATAAAAATATTTGAACAACTTATCAAAACAAGTTATGCAACGATTGCAACATAAAAGTAAGAACAGAGTGACAAAATTATCAGAAATAAGACGAACAACTGAACAGAGAAAAAACAAAACAAAAAAATCGTCGATGTTAAAATACCACAAAAATTAAAATGCTAACAGTACGGAAATCAAAATTAAAACAAACGAAGCAACAATAAGAACGAAAATTCAACAACGGTACTGTAAACACTTACCCAGACGAAATTTGAAGAAACTTTGACCTAACACAGACGAAATTTGAAGAAAGTATTCTTAAGAAAGCGAAATCCTTATAGTACTCTAAAGAAAGCGAAAAGCGATTTAAAAACAAAACCTAACTAAACGGGACGTTAAAAAGGAGAAGGGAAAAAATATCATTACTAATATATTTTAAGTTAAAATGACTAGAAATCAATGACATTAGCGATGGTGGCTAATTTTGAATAGCCAGCCGTAAAAATGGTTATGTCATGCCATTTTGACCATTTTCTCAGCCATTAACCCACACCCAACATCATATTCAAGCCCATTCTCTACCATGCATTCCCTTCTGTACCCGTATGGGCACCTTTAGTTTGAAAAAGCCTTTGTGCTTTCTACTTTTATTCATTTTCAAGTTTCAAAACCTAAATTATAGTATGTGATTTCATTTTTTGTCATTATTATTATTGTTATTATTATTGTTATGATGATGATGTTGAATCTTTTACTTTTTGCAATTATTCAAACATTAAAAAAAAATTTAAGCAAATATACTACTAGGTTGTTCGCCTAGTAGTGATTATATATAATAAATCACAAAAAAGCGTAAATTGTTACATAGTATCCATCAAAAGGAAAGTACAAAACTAACTTGACACAACTAACTAGTACAAAATGAGCTATATTAGATTATAATCTTAGTATTACAAACTCTGCACTCAAAGGTGTTCAGTTGATGTCGTAGGTTGTGATTTCGGATAACAGTTGTAGAATACTCCATGTAGCACCCAAAAAACTCTCACCAGGCACCACTGCTTGCATTCCCAGAAGGATGTTATCTATGAATCCACAATATCTAAAAAAACACCATGAACTACTTGCGTAAAGTATGTTGGTTGAACCTGAACTCTTCAGTTGTTGGTGAGTCAGTAGAAGTAAAGAGTAACAAAAACTGTTTGTTTCCTGACTGTGCGTAAGTTCTTGTGGTTGTTGAGGTTGTTGCACTAAATTCTTTGGATTTACAGGATGCTAACTTCCCATATGGGTATGTATCATTCCCAGAATGAGCATTATGAATTCTAATACCACCAAAGAATGGCACATCCTCATACAGAAAGGTAGTTGTCCAGAACAATTGATACTTTGTGGTGGTGATGCCATACAATTCCCAAACACTTACTGTCTGTGCATGTTTCCATGCGAAGAAAATGGTGAAGTGCCCTGTTTTGTGCCTTGTATTGATTAATAAATGTCTTGCCTATATTAGGAAATTCTTGAAATGATTGGAATGTTATTGTAACTGCACCAGAAAAAGCAATGTTAGGCAAAGAATCTGCCACAGTGTTGCCCTCCCTTAGAACATGTTGAAAACTAACATTGAAGTTCTACTTTATTTGATTGATCTTCTTCAATTCCTTCCCTATATTCCAAGGAACATTCCAGTCACCTTCAATTGTTTTCTTCATCACTAGTGAATCTATCTCAATTATGAGAGGATGCGGTTGTATTAGTACACAATAGGACAGTCCTTCCACTATTGCCCTAGCCTCAGCTACGATATTGGTTGTTACCCCTATCTCTTCTGCCCTGCCAATCAGTACATCTCCTGCATCATTTCTTACACAGAAACCGTATGAGCTTGTCCCTAGGTTCCCTCTGGAAGCACCATTAGTATTGCATTTGAACCATCTAGCATCTGGTAGCTGCCATTGTATTCTTTTTGTGACAACATAAGGCATATAGCCTTCAAAAAAAGCAATTATATCAGGCCAGTGTAGTGGTATATTAGGTAGCCAAGGATATCTAGTCCTTGCAAGGTAGTGCAGATTTCTGTTCACCTCATGTACCAGTCTGTTAAAAGAGACTAGACCTTCTTCATATTTCAGTGTGTTCCTCCTTTTCCATAGTTCCCAAGTTATAATTGTTGGGGCTGCTTGATACAGTGGTTTGAGTTTAGGACAGCAATCAGATCTCCACCATGCTCTAATAACTTGATGAAGTTGAACCAGATTGATAAGCAGTCCTACAGCTTGTGAGAACAGTAGCCACAGTCTTCTGGCAGTAGTACTTGTAAGGAAGATATGCTCAAGTGTTTCCTGTTGCGTGGGTGTACAGCACCAACGCTTGGAGACAACTAAGTAACCTTATCTTCTACATATATCATCTGTTTGCACTTTCCCTTTCCACAGTCTTCTTAAGAAGAAGGATATCTTGAAGGGTAATCCCTTTGTCCGTAGCAGCTTGTATTCACGATTTGGTATGTGCCTATGCCTTAGTAATTGCCAAGCACTGCTTAATGTAAACATTTTTGATGGTGTAGGCATCCATTTAGGAGTGTCCCGAGAGTCTATAGATGTATCAAAATGCACTTCATGTTTTATATGGTGAGCAATATCTTCAGGGAAGTTTTGGTTTAAAATATGGGCGTTCCATCTATCTCCATATCTCAGTTATACTACTTCATGTACTTCTTCATTGACGTGGAAGTGAGGTGGAACTACATGATACAGTGAGCCCAGGCCAGTCCAGTTCTCATTCCAAACACTTGTAGAGTCCTTAGTCATTTCCCATAAGATTTCATGTTCTACACCCTCTCTTGCCTCTAACATTTTCCTCCAAACATGTGAACCTTGCTTGGATTGTACAGTTGTAGGCATTTCTTTTTTGCAATACTTATTCCATATGAAGTTGGACCATAATGATTTTGATGTTTTGAACTTCCATCATAGTTTTGCGAAAAGAGATTTAGAAACGTCAAATAATGATCTGAAACCTAGCCCCCCCCCTCTTTGGGAAGACAGAGATTCTGCCATTTTGTCCAATGTCTGCTCATGCCCTCTTCTTTTGTACTCCAGTAGAACCTAGCAAAACTCTTGTGCAAGTGTTCAGTGATGTTGTTAGGGGATCTAGAAGTGATAGGATGTGTGTAGGTAAGCTCTGGAGGACACTGGATATAAGAGTGGCCTTGCCTCCAAAAGACAGTAGTTTACCTTTCCAGGAATGTAATATGGCTTTATATTTCTAAGTTAGATCATTGTAGTGTTCTTTTCTTCTCCTTGTGTAGAATATTAGAGATCCTAGGTAAGTTAAAGGGAACTTACCTCTCTAAAATCCAGTGATTGAGCCCACACTTTGGAGGAGGTGGCCTACCACATTGTTGTGCATGTAGTATGAGCTCTTTGGTTTGTTGATCAGTTGGCCTAATGTTTGTTCATATTGTCTGAGTACTTCAACAATCTTACCCAAAGAATATGTATCAGTAGAAGCAAAGATGATTGTATCATTAACATATGCCAAATGATTTAACGGATCAGTCCATTTAGGCATCTCATACCCAAGGAACCTCTTGTCCTCAAACAATTTTGTCATTGATCTGGTCAGAACTTCAGTAGATAGGATTAATAGAGTTGGAGGCAGGGGATCCCCTTTCTTAACCCCTCTTGTTGACTTGAAAAATCCAGTTGCTTGACCATTTATTAGGATTGAATACCAGTTGTTTGCCAGTAAATTCCAGATCATGTGTATGTAATGCTCAACAAGCCCCATTCCTCTTAGCACCTGAAGAAGATACTTCCATGACACCCTATCATATGTTTTTGCCATGTCAAGCTTAATCACCACATTAGCAGGTTTCCCACTCAGTCTTATATCAGAAACTATTTCTTATGTGAGCAAAATATTTTCAGATGTACTTCTTCCCTTCACAAATCCAGTCTGGCTGGTGGAGATTAATGAAGGCATTATTTTTTCCAGTCTATCATGCATGACCCTAGAAATGACCTTGTTGACAAATTTGCTTAAACTTATAGGTCTTAAATCTGAAAATGTTTGGACATGTGATTTCTTTGGTAGAAGTACCAGGTTAGTGTGTGTAATTGATTTTTGTAGTGATGCACCTAAGTAAAACTGTTGTATCATGTTGAATATTTCCTCCCCAACAATGTCCCAGTAAGTTTGGTAAAATAATCCAGTAAAACCATCAGGTCCATTGGCACTATCTCTAGATAAAGCAAAAATTGATTCCTTCACCTCTTCAATTGTAGGAAATTTTCACAGCTCCATGTTTTGATCTATGGATAACATGGTGGGTACATTCCTAAGTAAGTCAAAGCTGGTAAGATCTCCTTCTTGTGTGAACTGCTTTTGGAAAAACTCTACTGCAGCCTCAAACATAAGGTTTTGTGATTCCAGCCAAAGACCATCTCCATTTTGAAACCTTTTGAGTTGTAGCTTTTGTCTCTTGCCATTCACATGGTTGTAAAAAAACCTTTGTTCCTATCACCTTCAGCAAACCAATTCATGTCTGCTTTTTGTTTCCAAAACTGCTCATCAATGATAAGATACTTCTTCAATTTTGCTTGGGCTTGTTGTAGTACAATTCTATTCTCGATTGCTGGTTCTTCTTCAAATAGCATCTCCTTAATTCTGACAATGTCTTCCCTAAAGGCTAGTTATTTGAAGATGTCACCAAAAGTCAGTTTACTCGAATGGGATAGAGAAGTTTTCACTCTCTTCAATTTCTGTTTGAATATTATGAAGGGGTCACCAACAAAATATGCAACCTAATTCTGTTGTACCACATCGTTGAAGGTGTTGTGAGTAGTCTAGAAATTAAGAAACTTAAAACGTTTAACAAACTGCGTAGTGTCTTCCCTATAGTTCATTAGCAATGGAGCATGATCAGATCCAGTTCTTATTAGGTGCTCGACCTCAATATTTGAAAATAGAGTCTGGAAAGGTTGATTGACAAAAATCCTATCAAGCCTCTTAAATATGCATTCTGCATCTGATCTTCCATTCCACCATATGAAAGGACCTCCTTTGTACCCACTGTCAAACAAACCTGAAGAGTTAACACAGTATGTAAAGTCCTCAATCTATGTTGGGTGTACAGGCAGGCCTCTAATGTTCTCTTCCTCATCAAGAATCACACTGAAATCTCCTCCAACAAACCAAGGTAATTCCATATCAGAAGCAAGGTAGTATAGGTTATCCCACAGTTCTAATCTATCCAGTGATGAACATTTAGCATACACAAAGGTCATCATAATGTGCTTCCCAATATCTTGATGATATATATTTATTGTGAGTTGTTGGTCAGTGTCAATCAGCAGTTCCCACTCTACTACTGCATCCATAAAAAGCCATATCTTCCCATTGATATTAGACAGTATTGTTTCCAAGCCCAGTCTTCTCCTGTAGTTTTGAAGTAACCTTTGTTTCTGGAAAGGTTCCATGAGTGCTATAATGAAAAAACCATATTCCTTTTTCATGTTGATAACTCTTTGAAAGGCATGTTGAGTCTTGACAGACCTTATGTTCCATATTAAGGTTTTACCCATCATCTAGTTGTTGATACTGCCCTCTTGGGCAAGATTCTAGTTGATGGTAGTGTTTCCTTAGCATGCATTTGCTTCCTTCCTTTATTTTCATTTCTAGATGAGATCCTAGGTGACAAATCTCCTTCTCTTGTGACAGCTTTAAAGTTACCTGCAGTAGTTTCATCATCACCTTCATCGTCCAGTTGTTGTTTGTCAATCAGAGTTGTATGAATTTCAACAGACAGTTCCTTGTGTGTGATGATATCATGGAGAATCTGATTGGGAGAGATCAGTGACACATTGAGTTGGATCTGGATTAGAGAACCTGTAGAAGAAGCACATATAATGGGAACAGTGATAATTGTTGTTGATTCCCTTTGTACTATTATAAGCCTCATCTGGTCAAGGCCTTGTTGGAGTTCTGCTCACAAAGAAGATGTAATTTTGATGTTACAATTTGTTTTGAAAGTTGTCCCACATCATTAGTACCCTACTCCATGGGGAAACCTTCCAACATATCAAATGTAACAATTGGTATCATCTGCCCTGTGTTGCTATTATTTATTGCTTTCATGGTGGTTGATGTATCTGTTTGTTATATACTTGTGTTGGCTATTTGATCTTCAATTTTGAAGGCTTGATTTACTTTTGGGTTGATCTCTTCTTGTTGTACTTCATCACTGCAGAGTTGTGTAGCACCTCCTATGGATTTAAGTGATTCCCCAATATTCTGTGAAGGTACTTCCTAGCCTAAGTGATTTAGGGTAATATTTAGGTCTCGTTTTTGTGTTCCAAAGCTCCTTTGAAACCAGGTTGTTATGGTTTCCTTTGGGGTTGTCCCTTTGAAACCAGACTGCTGTAAATTCTGCCCTGTTTCATTGTTGTTTACTTCAGCTATGGCTTGTATTTTGTTAGCAGGCTCTATTATTATGTTGGAACTTGTATCTTCAAGGGGAGTAGCTCCAGAATCTGCAAGCTGTTTTTTGGACTATTTACTTTTGTTTTGCAGTTCTTGCTGAAGTTGGGGTTGATCTTGACCTTTGACCATTTCTCTTACTTGTGAGCTACTAAGTGCAGGAGATTGAATTTTAGCAACAAGAACAGTGGAATGAAATTGTTTTATAGTATTATCTTCAGAGTTATCAATCTCAGTAGGAGAAGGATCCACCTCCTTTGGAATATCTACCTGAGTAACCTCAGTTGTATCCTTAGGACCCACTTTTCCACCATTAACTACTCGAGCATTTATTTTAGGATTTGAAATGGGATCTTTTACCGGTTCCAGGGCAACTGGTTCATCTGTTTGAAGCTGTGTAACTAGTGATTTTTCTGCTTTGGACACATGTTTCTCTGTCACTTGTTCTGCTGGTTGTTTGAATTTCTGTTGCTTGCTCCTTTGCTTCACACCCCTGAAATTTCTTTTCTTTTGAGTTTGCCATTGGTCTTTGGGATAGTTATCCCTTGGTTGTTGCTGAGTTGTTACCTTGTAGTTTAATCCTTGTTGTTGTTCCTCTATTTGGTGTTGCCCTCCCTAATTCTCTTTGGAACTCTAATTGGTTTGGAGTTCAATGTGCTGATGTTGGTGATGCTGTGGGCCAGGAGTACTTGTAGCTATGGTTGCAGTTTGACTGGCATTGTTGTGTAATGAATCTGCAGCAGATTTTCTTTTTTTTTCCTCATCTCTTTTCTTGATGGAACAGTAGTAGTCTTCATGTCCCAAATGTCTGCAGTGACAACAGTAAGGGGTAAGGTCTTCATACATAACTTCCAACCATTGGCCATCCCCATTGACATCCTGATCATCATCAAAGCCAAGCCATACATGGTAAGGCCTTATTTGTGTTAAGTCCACTTGCATCCTTACTTTGGCTACACTTTCCCTGGTCTTTTGCATTGAAGCAAGGTCAAGGTGAAAAACCTTACCAACTGGTGATAGTAAAACTGATAAAACCTCCCTGTAGTATAAATGCCATGGCAGCTCTAGGATGACTAATCCAAACAAGGACAATAGGAGTATCCTCATTTGGATTGAAGTTGGGTGTCCAAGCCTGTAAATCCATTCTTAGTCCCTGAATATACATGAACTTATTTTTCCAGGCAGTGGTGTGATCATACTCATTATCAAGGTCAATGTAAATGTTCTAGTATTAAAATAAGCTATCTTAACTCCTCCTCTGAGTTCAGTTTGGACAATGAAACTACTCTTAATCTGTTCCATTCTAGGCATTGTATTTAGAAACTTGCCTACAATTGTATATTGGTACATGTTTGCAAGAGTGATCATGTAATCCTTTCGAGTGAAGATAACAGCTGGCTGGCCCTGCTTGGTATTTATTCTGGGAGCTGTGAATTCTATTAGGGCAATCTCTCTAGCCTGCCTTGCTCGCAATTTAGTAGCTAGGGACTGTGTGATATTGGGAGGTGGTGGTGTAGGATAGGAGGGTATTTTATGTGGTTGGGATTTGTTGTCTTTTGTATTTGGTGGGGCAGCTATTTTAATGGTCTGAAGCTGGGTATTTTGGCTAACAGTTGCAGGTGATTTAGTAGTGTTGGGATGTTCTGAGTGAGCAAAAGTGGTTGCATTTGTAGGATTTATGTGTGATGGTGGTAAAGGTGTGTGTTGCCTATAATCTTTTGCTTGAGGAGTCGATTCTTTGGGAGGTAAGCTATGATTGTGGGTGTTCTGGTGCTGGTTAGTGGCATGAAATTTATCAAAATTAGCAGATACTTTAGGAAAGGTAGAGGGTGTTGGTGTGTGAATGAGTTGGGGACGTGAGTGATCATTTGTAGTCCTAGTTAACATAGTAGTTGTTATAGGAACCAAGTTACATAAAAGAAGGTGCACAGACATTCCTTGATGCTGGTAAATTTAGAGATGTAAGAATTGGCTGAACTTGATGTGTAGGGGGTGGTTGAGATACCTTCTCCATGTAAATAGATAGCTTCTCGATGGGTCTTTGGCCAGGTGAAGGAACAGGAACAGGTTGGTAATTCAGTTGCACAGCATCAGGGACATCACTTGGTCGAGCACCATTTTTCTCAGCTTGTGCTTGGAGTTGGACATCTTGGTGACTTGTATCCTCCTGTATTGGATGTTTTCCAGCCAATTGGATCCCAAATGCAATGGTAGAACTGGTTGAAGCATTTTGTTGAGAAGCCAGGGTGGAAGGAATTGCAGAGGATGCTTTGTTGATTATTGTGGAAATTGGGTCAATAAAGAGTTGAGTTGCTTGCTGAGAGATGTTATCTAGATGACAGAAGCCATTTCCCATTGAGTTGTATTTGTGTGGATACCTTCGCCGTCATCTCCACTAGTTGTGTGATCGCTACTAATTTGGGAAGGGATTGAAGTCTCAATTCCCACGGCCGAGAGCTCTTTGACTGGATTGGGAGGTAGCGTTTGAAGTGGAGAATAAACTCCAGTATGTTGCGTTTGTCAATTTGGCCCAGTAAAGATCTGGGCATAGTTCGACGATTCCAGACGATTAGCCGCTACAGTGCACCTTTCACCTATTTGTAAATTTGAAGCACGTCGTTTGGAATTTTCAGCTGAAACCAACTGGGGTTTAGTGGTTGTGTTAATGGGTCTCTTTTGAAACAAGTCTGGAGGAATTCCACCACCTAATGGTGGATCTAAGGCCATTAAGGCACTGTAATTTTATTGTAGAAGAATATCGCCTTGTATAGAGAGAAATTATTTTGAGAGAGCTCCGTCCTACTGACTCTGTAATACTGAAATGATCAATGTAACATTGAAGTTTATTTTCAAAGACGCAATGCAATAACAATACAAAAGAACGAAATCCGATCAAAGCTTGGAAAAAATCAAGTGCATGTTTGTTCATTTTCTAATCCAAATGTAATGACAACAAATATTTCGTCTATTTTATAATCTTAACTTAGTAAAAGTTGAGACTCTATTCTGAATCAACTATCCAAAAAAAAGATATCCTTTGAGAAAATTCAATCCAGATACAAATGTGTGTATATCTATTTACCCTCAAAATTGGATAATAATTAACTTTGTAAGTAGTTTTAAGGATACGCGGATTAATTTGATACAAAGCGATAAATTAAGTTGCTATTGAATAAATAAAGACAAAATAAATTCAAATCACACGAGTTGGATAGTTTCAACCTTAATGAAATAGCCACTCTCGAACCATGCTCGTTGAGACCGGTACAGACGAAAAAGAACAAAAGCTGGAGACAAAGAAAATAATAATATAATTGCTTTTGAGTGCGTGTTACCATGTCTTTCATGAATTATCAGACCCCCTTTATATAGTAGGGTACTCCTATTTTAGGTACAACTCTATGAAAGGTAAAAAAATCTTCTGATTCACTGATTGTCGGTTCCTCACCGATATGTGCCAGATCCTCGTCGTAATAATCGGCCAGTTACGGATGTTTCAGCCTTCTATTAACTATGTTGGATTGTCCGACAATGTCCTTCGAAGTCGATCGAGGCTAATACCGATTTTGGGACCATGGCCTCGATAATCTCGAAGGCATGCGTCATGCCCCCGTGTCCTGGCTCAGTGGGACTTTGGCTCGATTTTGGTCCCTTGTTGCTATGTCTCGAGCCTAGCTTATTTTGTCGGAGGTTAGGACGCACCATGAGCTCGATTTTACCTGTATACAGCTAGTCCCCTCATTGTTTGGAGATTAAACGACGAGAAAAGACATGAGCTTCCAATTCTTACTTCGATACATCGTGACAGAAATGATAAATAAACTAAAATGTCTCGTCAGTCAAGTCAATGGCATTAAATGCATGTCAACCTCCGGTCGGCCATCCCTGGATGTGAAACGCCGCTAAACTACTATAAATACCCATCCTTTGTTCATTTAACTTTACATCTAAACCTTCTACCCTCGTACTTTAAGATTTCAATACTCTTTAGCACTCCTACCCCGGTTATTCGATGTGCTTTGCAAGAATTTTAACCCATCTTCATTCTCAAGCAAAAAAGTCTAATCCTTCAACTTCTTTTCTTTCTTCTCCTTTCTCAGATTTTCCTCCATTTTCATTATCTAAAGAAATGGTAAAAACTTCCAAAACCATTCCCCAAAAAGAAATTCCTTCTTCTTCACGGCCGGCTATTGAGGCCGAGGAGACCGCTCCATGCATGGCCGTCGATGAACCAGTACTTGAACCCCCTTGAAAATGTTCATCCCAGAGGGATACTCGATCAACGTCGATTTCAAGGTCAAAAAGCCTTCCTTAGTACAGGGCCAGTGTGAGGAGGACTCGAGATACATCTACTCGATCACCGAAGAGGTCCTCCCTATGGTCCAAAAAGATTGAAACTAGGTCGATAAAGACATAGTGGTCCCCGACCCCGATGAGGCCATTACCACCTATGTCGAGGGATACTTAAGTATTTACGCTTATACCTTTACACTGGGCCTAGTGGACCTGGTCATCATAGATTTCTGTAAGAGATATGAGGTATGCCTCGGTCAGATTTATCCTTCATTGTGGAGGATTGTGATCCTCCTTCGGCTCTTTGTGAACAAAATCGATGGGTGATCGTTCCCCATCGACTATCTTCTTCGCTTATACAGTCCTTGAATCTTCTGGGGGACTGATAAAGCTCGTGCGCCGGGCCAGTAAAGCCCCGTTATCAAGTATTGATGAGGATCATGATCGAGGCTGGCAAGGCCGTTTTGTCCGAGTGAGGACTTCGGACTTGATCCCAGTTGAGTGCAGGACATTCCCCGAGAAGGTGAATACATCACGTAAGTATAACTTACTTTCGAATGTCTATTTCATACTTACTTCTTTTTTTCCTTATCGGTGCTTTGTGGTGGTACAGACGTCGCTCGGGTTCCAAATATTGTCCCTCGACTCTAGGAGTGGGTCGAGGGTATCGTGTCACAGAGGCCCTACTCCAAACGCTCGTGGCACAAACTCTTGAAGGGCCGTTGGGAGGCCCGTTCCCATGGTGAGACTTCTTTCCCGAGTAGGTAGTATTAGGATTCTTCTTTCTACATTAAGTCCTTACTCTCTTTACCTATTTTTGCAGGTTTATCCAAGGATGTCGAGCTGAGGCCTTCAATCAGTAGTGAGGACTTTCCTGTAGTGTCCCCTATTCCGAGACAGGCCGAAGAGAAGAAGAGGAAGAGGGCTCCGAATTCCCAGAGCTAGGAGAAGAAGAAAACAAGGAGAAGGTCGGTGCGCAAGTCAAGAGAACAAAACCAGCGCCTAAGCACCAGCTTTGGATTTGCTCTATCGTCTAAAGGACGAATCAGAAGAAGAATAACCTTTTGTTCTAGTGGCCCGTGAGCCGTCGCAGCTTGAAAAGCAGGGGGCTCCGAACCAAAGATCGTGGGGAAGACATGCCTCAAGTCAGGGAGGTCGATAAGGAGATCGGGGCCGAAGCTTCCCAGGATGTGGGCAGTGCAACGAAGGAGTCACTTGGTGTGATAGACATCACCAAGTCACCCTCGTTCACCGAGTCCATGTACAATAAGGCCCAAACGGTGAAAGACCCCAATGAGGGGGCCCACGGAGTAGATGACCCCCTCCGCTTCTTTTTTGATGGCGTTGATTACACCGCCACAGAAGACGTCATCGGATTGGGTGACATAGCGGTACCGAGGAAGATTCCGACCTCGGGGGCAAGCGCGCCTAACTTGAGCATGAAATTGGTCAACCGGTTCTCTGGCCCGAGTGTGGATCCTAATCGAAAGCGGTCCATTATCATTACTATTCCGGAGGATGCCCAAGTACTTTTCGCCCCCGTAGGGGTGGCCAGTTACCTCTGGTGCCTGGTGACTGAAGAGGACCATGCCAAAATGAATGAGGTTGATGCGCCCTGCCTGTTCAACGAAGAACAACGGGTGCTGAACCGGGTAACTTTAGATAACTCTCGATGATTTCAATTTCTCCTTTTATACTTGAATTAATTCATTGATAATCCTAATATTTTTCTTCATATTTGTAGGCCTTAGTGCTTCACCATGAAACTTTCCTCCGGTACCGGGATGAGCTGAACCAATTCGAAGTAGAATTCAGAGAGCTTACTGAGAAGAGAGACACGTACAAATTTCTCAACGAGTAGCATGAATGAGAGGCTAAGAGCCTTCGAGTTAAGTTGGAAGCGGCTCAAAAAGAACACGCCGACCTGGTTAAACAGGTAAATATTTTTCAAGTTAGTGACGATGAGCTAGACACGGTGTCTAATGGTCGGAATCTGCAGGTTCAACAGAAGATTGATCAAATCGACCAGCTCTGAGCCGAGATGGATGCAGTCAAGGTCGAGGCCGAAGAGTGGAGAGACATGATAGACTGCCTGGCCTTGGAAAAGAAGACTTCCCGGGCACAGTTGACCTCGGCAGAGATTCAACTTTGAGTGAAGAGGGAGAAGGCTGAGGCACGGTCCCAAAAGATTGAGGAGCTCTAGTCTCAGCTAAGCTCGATCGTTTATGATCGAGAGACCCTTGCCAAGGAGCTTAGAGCGGCCAAGTCGGTGGTTAAAGTGACCAAAGCCGATGCCGACGAGATGGTGGCCTAGTATAAAGACGATGCCGAGGTAACCCAAGACCGCCTAAAATATTTTATTGAGTATTTGATGTGGCAGTTCCGAAGGGAGGCCCTCGAAGAAGTTCATGCTCGGTGTTTTGATTTGTCGGCCGAGGTCGAAAATACTAAGGGGATAGAAGCCTAGGCCAAGAAGTTGGTATATCCTGAGGACGAAAAAGACTCCGAGGGTTCGAACAGATCTGGGGGGGAGAAGACTCTGATGGTCTCGGCGATGAGGCAGGTTCCGGTGGGGACCAAGCCGTTTAAGTACCTTGTAGATTGTTTCTAATTTTTTGTACTTTCATACTTTTTTTGTCAAGGTCGTTTGGCCTTTGTAAAGATATTTTCGTGTATATATATATATATATATATATAAGGCTCATTTTCCCTTCGAAAGTTTTTAAGCTTGTTTCCTTTCGCTTTTCTCCTTATGATTGTAAAGATATTGAATGCCTTAGCACGTAGTAATTAGGTCTTGTTCGGAGGTTCGAACAGGTCTTTCTCTCGATATTATTTTGTTTAAAACTCGTGGGGGGCTCGGTATGACTGGAAGCTTTCCCCAAAGTACTTAGAATCTTTTAGATTACAACTCATCGAGGGTAGCCTTTTGAACCAGTTTAGAAATTTTGAAAGCCTTTTTTTTTGTTATGGGTCTCGGACGTCTCCGAACCATTTTAAGATGGTCATAGCCTTTCTAGTTCGGGTGTTTCCCAGTAGACTTGTTACCCCGAGTCATCGGGCTTAACCGAGATAATCGTTCCCGAATGGGGGTGTCGTAGCCTTTAATGTTCGGGCACTGCCAAATAAGTTGTGTGCCCCCAGGATTTATTATCCCGGGCTATCCAAATCTGCTTTGGATGACAGTCCCCGAGTGAGGTGTCCCTTGAGCTCGATGTCTTTAGGGGATCAAATGTAAGAAAGAAAACTTTTCATGGGACAAAATATTTAACCGCAAGGTAGAAACTTCCTTTCAATTTTGTGCATAGTATACAAAGTGACATATGTATTCAAGCTTTGTGTTCGGGCTCGGGAAGTCTATGTGGACATGGTTCATTTGACCGTTTGGCTCTTACAATAAATCCTATCGATCGAGCCTAGACTATTCGAGCACAAATTTTCCTTCCTTGCCATAATCGTTATCTGAAGGTGATGCCCCCAGTGTTCGAGGTCGATCATAGAGAAGCCTAGGATACTGTTGACAACCGATATTCGATTCTAATTTAGCACAATCCACTTTTTCCTTGTTAAAAACCTTGCCGGAAAACCCATTTGGAACAAAACCGGTTCAAGAGAAAAAGAATGCAACGCGTGCTTTCAGGCCTAAAATATTGTATTGTTCTTTGACGGTTACCAGCAAGTGTTAGTCCATAACGTAAATAAATAAAAGAAGTAAACGGGGTCGTACCTCAGCAGTAATGTCGTTTCAAGTGATTTATGTTCCAGTTGTTCGGTAGTCGCTCACCGTTCATTGCTCCGAGTTTGTACGACCCATTTTCGGTGATCTCGATAATTTGATACGGACCTTCGTCCCCAGCTTCCCTTCGTTCGGGTTCCGGGTGCTTAATGTGACCTTCCTCAACACTAAGTCCCCTACATTGAAGTGTCAAAGATTGGCTCTTCGATTGTAATACCTCTAGATCCGTTGTTTTTGGGCGGCCATTTGGACGAGGCGGCTTCGCGCCTTTCATCCAACAGTTCTAGGCTCATATTCATGGTCTCGTTGTTTGATAATTTGGTTGCATGTCGGAACCTGAGACTTGGTTCTCCGACTTCGACCGGTGTTAAAGCTTCGGTGCCGTAAACCAACAAGAACGAGGTGGCCCCGGTACTGGACTTCGAGGTCGTACGGTAAGCCCATAGGACCTCGGGCAAGATTTCTTTCCATTTTCCTTTGGTGTCGGTCAATCTCATTTAGAGGTTTTGGAGTATGGTTTTGTTCGTGGACTTCGCTTGCCCATTCCACTAGGGTGATAGCGTGTTGATAGGATTCTTTTGATCTTATGATCTTCGAGAAACTTGCTTACTTTGTTGCCGATGAACTGCTTCCCATTGTCATATACGATCTCGGTCGGCATTCCGAACCGACATATTATGTGGTCCCAGATAAAATCAATGACTTCCTTCTCCCTGACTTTCTCAAACTCCTGGGCTTCCACCCATTTAGAAAAATAGTCAGTCATAAACAATATAAATTAAGCCTTATTGGGTGCCCAGGGAAGGGGGCTGACGATGTCCATCCCTCATTTCATGAACGGCCAGGGCAACAAGACCGAATGTAGTAGCTCCCGGGGCTTATGAATCATCGGAGCATGCCTTTGACATCCGTCGCATTTTCATACGAATTCCTTCGCATCCTTTTCCATGTTAATCCAATAGTAGTCGGCTCTGATTATTTTATGAACTAATGATTCGGCGCCCGAATGATTTTCGCAGGTGCCTTCGTGGATTTCCCTCAGAACATACTCGGTGTCTCTGGGTCCTAGACATATTACGAGTGGGCTATCATACGTTCTCCGGAACAATGTACCGTCTTCGGACATACTGAACCGGGCCGCCTTCATACGCAGAGTCATTGATTCCTTAGGGTCCGAAGGCAGTTTTTCGATCTTCAAATATTCTATATATTTGTTTATACAGTCCCAAGTTAGGCTTGTTGAGTTTATCTCGGTGTGACCTTATTCCACTACCGATCTCATGAGTTGTACGATCGCCCCCGAGTTGAACTCATCGTCATCTACCGACGATCCCAAATTAGCAAGGGCATCGACCTTGCTATTTTGATCTTGAGGCACATGTTGTAGAGTCCACTCCTTAAACCGATGTAACGTTACCTACAATTTATCCAGATATCTTTGCATTCGTTCCTCTCTGACTTCGAACATCCCATTAACTTGGTTCACCACAAGGAGGGAGTCACACTTAGCTTCAATCACCTCTGCCCCTAAGCTTTTGGCCAGTTCGAGACCTGCAATCATGGCCTCATACTCGGCCTCATTTTTAGTTAATTTTACAGTCCTAATATATTGTCTAAATATATTACCCACGGGTGATTTCAAGATAATTCCAAGTCCGGACCCCTTCGCTTTCGAGGCATCATCCGTAAAGAGGGTCTAGATTCCCGAAAAAGTCCTTGAGTTCAATAATAACTCTCTTTTAACCTTGGGTATTGGGGCCGATGTAAAGTCGACCACAAAGTCTGCCAAAATTTAAGACTTAATGGCGGTCTGAGGTAGATATTCGATGTCATACCCACTGATCTCTATGGCCCATTTGGACAACCGTCCCGAGAGCTCGGGTTTATGCATTACATTCCTCAATGGGTAAGTGGTTACGACACATATGGGGTGATATTGAAAGTACGGTTTTAGCTTCCTAGAGGCACTTAGAAAAGTGAGCGCCAGCTTTTCCACGTAAGGGTACCTAGTTTCGGTCATGCCAAGAGTCCTGCTAACATAGTAAATTAGAAATAGCGAACCTTTCTCTTTGTGGACCAGGGCTCTCTTACCGCTATCTCTGATATTGCCAAGTATAGGTATAGTTGTTCATCTGTCTTCGGCGTGTGAAGCAGCGGTGGGCTCGACAAATATCGCTTGAGCTCCTCCAAGGCCCATTGTCACTCCGGGGTCTATGAGAAGTTATTATTTTTCTTCAACAGTGAAAAGAAACGGTGGCTCTTGTCGGATGACCTCGAAATAAATCATCCCAAGGGGGCTATGCGTCCATTTAACCTTTGTACGACCTTCATGTTATCCACAACGGTGATATCTTTGATGGCCTTGATCTTATCGGGGTTGATCTCGATTCTCCGATTGGATACCATGAATCCGAGGAATTTACCGGATCCGACTCCGAATGCATATTTTTCCGGGTTCAGCTTCATATTGTATTTCCTCAATATGCTGAAGGTTTCCTGCAAATGTTTCAAATGGTCCTCTGCTCGCAGGGGCTTAACCAACATATCATCAACGTAAACCTCCATTGATTTTCCTATATGTTCTTCGAACATCCGATTTACTAGGCGTTGGTAAGTGGCACCAGCATTTTTTAGCCCGAACGACATCACATTATAGCAGTAGGTACCGTACTTAGTGATGAAGGAAGTTTTTTCCTCATCACTCGGGTCCATCCGAATTTGGTTGTACCCATAATAAGTGTCGAGAAAACTGAGGATCTCATAGCCGGCCGTTGCATCGATCATGCTATCGATGTTAAGCAAAGGGAAAGAGTCCTTGGGACATGCTTTATTCAAGTTTTTATAGTCCACACACATTCTTAATTTGTTTCCCTTTTTGGGGACTACTACTACGTTTGCTAACCAGTCCGGGTATTTAACCTCCCGGATGGACCCTATTTTAAGGAGCTTAGATACCTCGTCCTTGATGAAAGCATGTTTGACCTCGGACTGGGGTCTCCTTTTCTGCTTGACCGGGTGAAACTTCGGGTCCAAGCTTAGCCTGTGAGTTGCTATTTCTGGCGGGATCCCTATCATATCAAGGTGGGACAAAGCAAAACAATCTTCTTTAGCTATAAGAAATTAAATGAGTTTTTTCCTAAGATCGGGATTCAATCTCGTGCCCAGGTATACCTTTCTATCGGGAAAGTTTTTGATCAATACGACTTGCTCCAGTTCCTCAACCGTTGATCTAGTAGCGTCGGAATCGTCGGGAGTTATGAAAGACCTAGGAACCCCATAGTCTTCGTTCTCATCCATCTCTTGCTTCTACGGTTGGGACGGAGTCGGTGTCAGTAGTTGCTATTTGGTTTCTCTCTTGGTGACCGGACCCAGATCCTTCGATGTCAAAAGTGTGGATATCGGGACCACCTCATCAACCGTGAACATCTCTTTTGTGGCTGGTTGTTCTCCTTAAATTGTTTTTATTCCTTCCGGCATCAGGAACTTCAACACCTGGTGCAGAGTCGAGGGTATCGCCCTCATGTTGTGAATCCATGGTCTCTCGAACAAAGCATTGTACCTCATATCCCCTTCGATCACATAGAACTTTGTTTCCTGAACTGTCCCGGCGGTGTTCACTGGTAATGTTATCTCCCCTTTAGTGGTCTTACATGCCATGTTGAACCCGTTTAGGACTTGTACTGCAGGCACGATCTGATCTTGTAGGTCGAGCTGTTCCACGACCCTTGATCTGATGATGTTGGCCTAGCTACCTGGATCAATTAACACAGGCTTAACTCGAGATTTACTCATAAGTACTGATATTACTAGTGCATCGTTGTGGGGCTGCACGATGCCCTCAGCGTCTTCGTCATTGAAGGACAAGGTTCCCTCCGGCACATAATCCCTAGTCCATTTTTCCCTTGTGATAGATACATTGGTGCGCTTCAACATCGGCCCCAGGGAATGTCAACCCCACCGATGATCATGTTCCTAAAGTGGTTATTGGCTCGATCGCTCAGGAACTCTCATAGATGCCCGTTATTGAATAGTCGGGCTACCTCATCTCTTAATTGTCGGAAATCTCATGTCCTCTAACCGTGAGTGACATGATATTTGCACATTAAGTTAGGATCCCTTTGGGCTGGATCACACTGTAGGGGACGAGGCTATTTGGTGTCTTTGATACGTCCAATGGCAGATACAATGGCGGCAGCGATGACGTTATAATTGTACTCCGATAGCCTTGGTATTTCCTTCGGCCCGATGGGCCTGTCGAAACTATTTTTTCTAATGAGTTCCCGATTGTTTTTACCTCGATCACCTCTTCTTTCACTTTTCGAGGGGTTTCGCCCAGATCGGCTACCCCTTCGGTCTCCATTATATGGCCGGTATCGATCCTTGTTCATTCTTAGTTCACGATAAATGCCTCACCAGACTCTGTCAACTGTTCTGACGGGATAAACAGACCCGGAAGGAGCCCCGAGTTGATCATCTTCGACCCTGATTTTTTATTGATACCGATTATGCACATCGACCCAAGTGACGACCGGGTACTCCACCAAAAAAAATTTCAACTATTGTGAAGCCAACGAGCTTCGAGCATTGAGTCCTTGGGTGAAGGCTTGAATGGCCCAATCGTTTGCGACTGGAGGCAAGTACATCCGTTCTATTTGAAACCAGGACACAAATTCCCTGAGCATGTCATTATCCCTCTGCTTCAATGTAAAAAGGTCTAACTTCCTGGTCTCGACCTTGATAGCCCCGACGTGTGCTTTTACGAAGGAATCTGCAAGCACAGCAAACGAGTTAATAGAATTAGGAGGTAGATTGTGATACCATATTATAGCTCCCTTGGATAGAGTTTCCCCAAACTTTTTCAGCAGGACAGACTCGATATCATCATCCTCCAAGTCATTCCCTTTGATGGCGCATGTGTAGGAAGTCACATGCTAATTTGGGTCAGTCGTTCTGTTGTACTTGGGAATCTAGAGCATGCGGAACTTCTTTGGGATTGGCTTCAGCGTTGCGCTCGAAGGAAAAGGTTTTTGAATAAACTTCTTGGAATCCAGGCCCTTCAATATCGGAGGTGCTCCTGGGATTTGGTCGACCCTGGAATTGTAGGTTTCCACCTTTTGTCATTGGCTTCGATTTTCTTCTCCCAAGATTCTATCTGTTTTGTCAATTCCTCGAGCATTTTTATGATCTCAGGGTTAGTCCCCGATTCATTTTCATTCGGCCTCTTCGTGATCTGTTCATTTCTGCGGGTGACTTTCTGGGATGGCTCGAGCTGAACCCTACTCGTCTCTTGGCTTTGGTTCTACAACTGGGCTATCGCTTCCTGTTGAGCCTGTAACATTTCGAAGATCACCCGCAAGTTGATCCCATCGCTTTCACCATTGTGCGTATTCTGGGCAATTGATCGGACTTCCCTACGCACGTTGTTCTCGATATCGGTAAGCAAATTTGTGTTGATGGCCATATGCGAACTGGCGTCGATAGGGTTCGCGATCGTAACTCCACTAAGATCGACTAGGGGCACCTCATTATCGGGTGTTTCATTGTTGCTCTCGTCATGGTGGACGGACTCCACATCCATGTTTAGAGAGGCAGACTGGGGGTTTGACATTTTCGATTTTAACCTGGAATCAAAGACACTTCAAAGAACAAGCGTAAAATAGAGTGTGTTACAAGAATTTATATCAAATTGCCGATATCATCCTTCGCCCCACGGTGGGCGCTAAACTATTTACCCTCAAAATCGGATAACAATTAAATTTGTAAGTGGTTTTAAGGATACGTGGATTAATTTGATACAAAACGATAAATTAAGTTGCTATTGAATAAACAAAGACAAAATAAATTCAAACCACACGAGTTAGATAGTTTTAGCCTTAATGAAATAGCCACTCTCGAACCGAGCTCGCTGAGACCGGTACAGACGAAAAAGAACAAGATCTGGAGACAAAGAAAATAATAATATAATTACTTTTGAGTGCATGTTACCATATCCTTCATGAATTATCAGACCCCCTTTTATATAGTATGGGAGTCTTAATTTAGGTAAAACTCTATGAAAGGTAAAAAAAATTTGATTCACTAATTATCGGTTCTTCACTGATACGTGTCGAGATCCCCGCAGTAATATTCGACCGGTTACGGATATTTTAGTCTTCTGTTGGCTATGTTGGATTGTCCGACAATGTCCTTCGAAGTCGATCGAGGCTAAGACTGATTCCGGGACCATGGCCTCGATATTCTCAAAAGCAAGCGTCATTCCCCCGGGTTCTGGCCCGGTGGGACTTTGGCTCGATTTCAGTCCCTTGTTGCCATGTCTCAAGTTTAGCTTATTTTGTCGGAGGTTAGGATTCACCATGAGCTCGATTTCACCCGTATATAATATCAATTAGACATTACAATCTTTTAGTACCATAAGCTATATACAAAATAGTTACTCCATATCAAGTTATCTAAAAATCTAAACCTAGAAAGTTTCAAATAAAGAAAGAGTGAAGTTCTGATTGACATCCAAATGTTGCAAATAAAAGGGAAGCCTGGTGCACTAAGTTGCCGCTATACGCGGGATCTGGAAAAGGGGCGGGCCACAAGGGTCTATTGTACACAGCCTTACCCTGCATTTCTGCAAGAGGTTGTTTCCACGGCTCGCACACGTGACCTCTTGGTCACATGGCAGCAACTTTATCAATTACGCCAAGGTTCCCCTTCCAAATATTGCAAATAAAAATAAAAAATAAAAAATTTGATTAGATCTAATCCACTTTCATCAATTAAAAAAGACGATACCAAATTTAACCAAGGCATAAAGTAAAACTTAGATCCTAAGTTTGAATCTTTACAATATTCAGAAAAGTGCTTTGAATCTTGGTGGCCATATTTATGTAACGGCCCAAAACTTAGCCTGCTGTGATGGCACCTAACGTGGTACTAGGCAAGCCGACACCTCAAAATATTTCCAACACTTTTAAGTGAAAAATGAAATAATACAGGTTTAAATAATTAAAGCTTTCATAAACTGGATAGAAAGTCAAAACTCAATACGAAAGTTCCCAAAACCAGGGTGTCACTAAGTACATGAGCGTCTATACAACACGAGTCTGAAAATACTGTCTATGAAAAACTGAAACTAAATACATAAAGCTGAAAAATAGGGAGGGGGAGTCAAGGTCTACGAACGCCGGGAAGCTACCTCGAAATCTCCGAATGATCAAGCTGCTCAGATAATCAACATCCACCGTGTCCGGTAACACCTGGCTCTGCACACGAAGTGCAGAGTGTAGTGTGAGTACAGCCAACTCAATAAGTTACAAGACTAACTATTGGACTGAAAATAGAGACGAGCTCAGCAGGTACAGATAGAATTAACAGTACAAAAATATAGGCATGTTTTTAAGTTCAACAGATAAAAAAACTCAATACAAGTGAAATAGATCAACTCTGAATGATATGAGGGATATGACATTTCTATATCTACATGCCATTATACATGTTGTATGTGGTGCACTACAATGGAAGCCTCGTGTACTCACACTCTTAGAGTACTCAATCGCTCAGTACAGTACGGGGCAGGTCTATCCCAGGGAAGGTCCATCCCTCAATATAAATGTATAGGGCAACTCCTTGCCCAGGGAACTCCATCCTAAATGTAAATATATAGGGCAACTCCATGCCCAGGGAACCTCATCCCAAATATAATATCCACTACGCTCACTGTGGGAGTGCATACTCCGGATGGGCTCTTTCAGCCCAAGCGCTATAATAAGCCAGGTCCAGGCATAAATAATTAAAAATATATTTCGGCATGCAGCCCGATCCCTTAATTATCACTCACAATCAGGCCCTCGGCCTCACTCAGTCATTAATCTCTCCAGTCTCTCGGCTCATAATGTCATCAAAATCAGCATGTCATGATGATATGATGTATCAATGGATGATAATAGAGACTGAGATATGATATACAAATGATAGATGTGACTGAGTTCACAATTGTAATTTTAAACAAGTAATTCAACAGTTATACGACCTCTATGGGTCCCGAAAATATCGGCACATGGCCTAAGCATGACTTTAACATAAGTTTCAGCTCAATTTCTCTAACACGTGAAGGATATGTGGGTATTGACATGATTATTTGATTATGTAACTCCACGGGAACAAATAAGTCATAATTTCTATGGTGCACGCCCACACACCCGTCACCTAGCATGTGCGTCACCTCCATACCAAGTATATAACAGGTAATTCAGGGATTTATACTCTCATAACCAAGTTTAGAAGTGTTACTTACCTCAAGTTGTGCAAATCCCTACTCCGACAAGCCCTTGCCTCGCGAAACGGCCTCCAAGTGCCTCGAATCTAGCCACAAACAGTTCGACACAATCAACACGAGCTAAAGGAATCAATTTTATAAGAAAATACCAAGCTCTTAATCAAAAGTCAAAAAGTCACTCTAAAGTTGGCACCCGGGCCCATGTCTCGAAATCCGATAAACATCACAAAATTCGGAAGCACATTCAACCACGAGTCTAACCATATCAAATTTACCAAAATCCAACACTAAATCAACCTCCAAATCCCTAGCACAAAGTCCAAAATTACACCTCAAAACCACACAATCTAGGTGAGAAGAATCAATGGAAAAACATTATTATTGAGTAAATTTAACCACAAGTGACTTACCTCAAGAAACCCCTCGAAAATCCTCTCAAAAATCACCTAATCCCGAGCTTGAAAAGTCCAAAATGGTGAAAATCTCGGAAACCCTCGAATTTAAACACTGCCCAGTGCTTTCGCACCTGCGGCCCAAAATTCCACTTTTGCGAAACCTTCACATCTGCGGAGCTCACTTAAGCTCTCAGACTCTGCACCTGCGCACCAAAATCCGCACATGCGGAAGCGCTTCTGCGCTTACATGTCCGCTTCTGTGAAAACACCTGACCCTCTTTAACCTCTCTCACTCTCCGCTTTTGCGACCACCTTTCCGCAGGAGCGACTCCGCTTCTACGACCTGCTCTTCGCATCTACGACCACTGGCCCATCCTTTCCAGTTCGCACCTGCGCTTCCCAGCTCGCACCTGCGACCAAAGCTCCGCAGGTGCGATTGCACCAGAAAACTCCCAGCTTCAGCAATCTTTCAAACTCCAAATCTTGATTCGTTAACCATCTGAACTCCACTCGAGACCCCCTGGACTTCAACCAAATACACCAACAAGTCCTAAAACACGATACGAACCTAGTCGAGCCCTCAAATCACATCACAACACGATTCGCACCCTAATTCAAGTCTAATGAAATAAAAAAATTTCAACTTCAACAAAGGATGTCGAAACCTATCAAATCACGCTCGATTGACTTCAAATTTTGCACACAAGTCACAAATGACACCACGGACCTACTCCAACTCCCGGAACCTTATTCTGAGCCTCGTAACTACAAAGTTCACTCTTGGTCAAACTTAAAAATTTCCAATTTTCGTCATTTCAAGCCTAATTCAACTACAGACCTCTAAATCACAATCTCGATGCGCTCCTAAGTCCAAAATCACCCAACGGAGCTAACGGAACCGTCAAAACTCCATTTCGGAGTCGTTTACACATAAGTCAATATCCGATCACCCTTTTTAACTTAAGCTTCCAACCTTGAGACTAAGTGTCTCAACTCATTCCGAAACCTTTCCGGACCCGAACCAACTACCCTGGCAAGTCACATATTAAAATCATGATAAATATTATATTAAAATTTTGAATATCTATCTCACATAGGAGGTGGGATTATAATTAACTTTATCTTGAACACGACCCTTAGCTGCCCAAACTTAATATAACACATGAGTAATTAAATGGTAGAACGATTAATAAGTTTGATTAGTTTATAAATATTCACCGGTAAAGAAATTAAGAGCTTGTTTGGCCAAGCTTCTGGAAGGCTAAAATACATTTTTTTTTTTTTGTCAAAAAAATACCTTTTTTGAAAATTTAAGGTATTTGGCCAATATGAAAAGTGCTTTTGTGCACCAACAGAAGTAGTTTTTCTATTTTTGGGGAGAAGCTACAAATTCTAGCTTCTTCCAAGAAGTAGAAGCAGAAAATTAATTTGTTCAGGACAAAAATAAACTTAAAATAAATTTATATTTTTGAAATTATCCCTCATTAATTGAACCTTTTCCTTTATATTTCTACCATACCTTTCTTCTCTTTTTTATTTTAAATTATATTTTTGTTCTCTTTTTCCTATTCCTCTTTGGAATAGTCTCATAAGAGTAGATTTTAAATTTATATTGGATGATGCATTTGATATATTTAAATTATCATATAAATAATAAGTAATATCAGATACTCAATGTGATTGCTTTGGAATAACTATATTTTATATTAATTAGAATTCTTTAATTTATATTTTTACTTTATGTTTTATAATGTAATTCAATTCCTTTATAATAAATATTTAAATTTATTTCTCTTTTTTAAATATACTAGTTGATAACTGAACATTTGATGTCTTTTTTGGTAATTTGATACTTAAAGTACTTTTTGGAAAGATTGGCCAAATATAATGTGCTTACAAAAAGTATTATTCAAATGCACAAACTGCTATTTTGCAAAAATATCTTTTCAAAAAATATTTTTGAACAAAAATACTTTTAAAATAAGTAATTTTTGGCAACTTGGCCAAACAGTTCACATTTCAAAATTACATATGCATATCACGAGGATTAAAATTATTAATAACTGATGAATCAAAAGTGTTATTGACCCAAAAAATAAAACAGAGACGGGCCGAAATCTCTAGGAAGTCAACAATATGCATTGAAGCCAACTGCCAAACTCTGTACATTCTCTTATAGCACTCATCGAATCTCCTTCACTTACAAAATCCCCACAAAACGTCTTTACAGTCTCTGCAAATTCTCTCAAATGGAAGAAACTAAGGAAGTAGTTCTGATAACAGGTTGTTCAAATGGCGGAATAGGCCATGAGTTAGCTCGAGCTTTTGCATCCAAGAATTGCTTTGTTGTAGCCACGGCTCGGTCTCTGACATCCATGTCCGATTTCGAAGATGACCCGCGATTCTTTCTTCAAGAACTCGATGTTTTGTCTGATCAAAGTGTGACACGTGTCCTCACTAATGTTCTTGAAAATTTTGGGCGCATTGATGTTCTTGTTAACAATGCTGGTGTACAGTGTGTTGGCCCTCTTGTTGAAGTCCCTTTATCTTCTATTCAACATACCTTCAACACCAATGTTTTCGGTATGCATCAATATACATAACTCTACTTATTTGAATTGTTGTGTTAAAACAACGTTCAGATATTTAACAAATTCATGTTAGTAGTACTATTATATAAGTTGTACTCTCCATCATACTTTCCCTTTTAGTCTGTCCAAAAAGATTCCGAATTCAGAAACTATTCAACTTTAGCTTTCTATTTTAAAGATTATCTATAGTCACACTTTCAGATCACAGGTTTCAAAAGTCTTTATTTCTTAAACTATGTGCGCAACAAACACCACCACATAAATTGGAACGGAAGGAGTAACTCTTAGTGAGTGATTACTTGGTCGATTGTTGAGAAGCAAACATGACAACCATTTGTAACATTGAAGTACTATATTTCCACTTGAATAATTTGTACAAATATGATTTGACTTGTTTAAAGCCTGCTAATTTGAAATTGTACTTCGAGTGTTTGTTATTATTTCAGTTGAACGCAGTGTGTGTAAAATGTGTTAATTTTCTTGGAAACCTTCTAATAAGTGTTCAGAGTTTGAATTCTCTTGCTGGAAAAGAAGTATCATGTTGGTAATTGGATTATTGAAGTTCTTGATTGGTGATTTGATATTCTTAAATGATGGGGACTCTGATAAAATTTAGAATAGATTTGGAACTAAAACTGAATCTTGGTATTTCCAACTTTACCTTATTTGAAGATGTAGACATATTGAGCCTTCTGGTTTCTGTAATATCATTCAGATTTTACCAACTCTTTCCTTGAGTACTTGATCCAAAAGGGAAATAACGGTTTTCTCTTTTTCAAAAAGGAGAATGAAGGTTTTTTCCCTTTTCCTTTTCTTCCCAGGGGACTGGGGGACATGATTATAATGATTTTATCAGGTTAATAGTTTTCTTTCTACAAGCAAGGGAGAATTTGTTAATTTCAATAAGGTTGAGGTAAAGGCAACTAGCTTATATCCTCATAGTTGCTTAGCTCAATAGGTTGGTGAGCGTCCGTACGTGTGCTGAGCTCTTGGTTTTACTGAATTGATCGGGACCACAGTGAAATATCAATGACAAATAATTAAGGGTGTCGGGTCCATGGTAGGTTGGTTGGTTGGCAACCTATCTATCCTATTTCAAAGAATCACTTTTGGAAGCTTAATTTGGTAATCTGATTTGAGTATATATTTATTAGCAGAGCTAGTACTTGATCTATCTGTTTTAGCCTATGTGCACTTATTTGTTATGCTGATTTGTGTACTTGTTTAACCATCAGTATACTGAGGATATTTGAACTGACGAAGGTACTGTGACTTCAGTGAACTATTGGCTTATATGTCTCTCACGCTGAAAATGAATCCAAGAGGAGCAGTGAGGATGATGTAACTTAACAAAAATTGAAATAATTCAGTTTAACTAATTGCTTAAACATTGTTTAACCTACTTAGATTTGGAAATGTGTATAGGCTTTCTTAGGTTTTTTCACCTAATTTGTTGTACAATACTACTATTTATTGCAACTCCAAAACTCTCTATTTAAGGCAAGAGTATTTTGTAAGAAAGAGGGAGGTTAACTGTCATTTTCCAAATTGATTGGCTGGATTCTGTTTTTAATTTTTATCAAAGCATTATCAGTTTACTAATTTGCAAGGAAAATGGGAAATGACTTTGGAATTAACCAAATTCAAACTTTAGAACCTTGTGGGGTCATCGACAAGAACAAAAAGAATAAGGCGAATGAGAAGCAGGGCAATGTAAAATCTGCTGCTAATATCTCATATACATCACTGATGACTGATATCCTAATAGGTATATAAGTGGGGTCCTCTAAACTATATTTGAGTGTAATATACTTTAACATTGCATTTTGAAATGTCATATTCTTTCCATCCTACATATTTGAACTCAGAAATAAATTCATCCTCAACCATTTGGTTCTGGTGTGCTGAGTACTTGAGTGGCTCACTTTTTGCTTTGCCTCTTTGCTAAGTTCTTCTATATCTTCACAGTATGATATTAACATCATCATCTTAAGTGTATGTAGTCCACTTTCTGCTTTGCGTCTCTGCTAAATTCTTCTATATTTTCACAGTATGATATTAACAACATCATCTTGTTGCTAGTGTTTGTTCTAGCTTTTCAGTATTTTACCTTTTACTCCTGACAATTTCCTTGCTTCTAATATCCAGGCATTAAGTAAACATGGAATCTCTTGGCATGACATTAAGCAGTGAGTCCTTTTAGGAACTCCACGATAATCTTCTACACACTTTATCAGCTAGGTTGGAAATAATGTTCCATTCGCCCCACATTTGACATTCTTCTTGACTTGGCACGGTTGTTGGGGATTGAAGGTCGGAATGCATAGTGTTGTTCATGTTATCTGTTCTGTTGGGAGATTGACACATTGTTGGAACTTCCTAAAAGAAAAGGTTTTCCTTTCAATCTAATATAGCAGTAATAAATCAAATTATGCTAGGAAAAATAGAAAGACTGTGGAAGTATATACACATAACGGTAGGTGTTTATATGGTCACCTTAGTTTATGTAAACTAATGTTCTCAACTTGCATGACTATTAGCATCATCAATGACATTTCCATGTTCACATCCCACACCTCTTGGTCCGGATAACAAAAATCATAGTATATCCATTTCTTCCAAATAAATAGTTTCCATCTGTAGTTTGTCAGATTTGGAAGGGAAGCTTTGGCGCGATGGTAAAAGTTGTCGTCGTGTGGGTATGCAGAAATGCAAGGTCTAGCCCTTCCCCAAACACCGCACATAATGGGAGCTTAGTTCACCAGGCTGCCCTTTTTACTTTGTCAAATTTGGAATAAATGATTATTTACCTCATTTTTTAATTCTTTCTTCTCTTAGCTTTCTATTATTTATTTTTTTAAGTCCTGGCAGAAATCTCTTTTTCTCCTTTTTTCCGGGTATATGACATTTTTTATATTCTATAGGTCCCATAAGGTTAATTCAATCTGTTGTTCCTCACATGGCATCCAGGAAGAAAGGGAAAATTGTAAATGTTGGAAGTTGCATTGCTCTGGCTCCGGGACCATGGTCAGGTGCTTATAGTGCATCCAAAGCTGCTGTACACTCATTTACTGATACCTTGAGGTATGCTTGTATGCTATAGCCATTTTTTTTTTGGATTGCAGCCAAGCAAAAACTGATAAATTTTATTACATACTCTTAAACTTTGTTATCTTACTCTATCTTTAGTTTTTGGGTGTTTTATTTTTATTAGATTGTCATTAAGTATTTGATGTACTAATTTCTCTTCCTTGCACCACATTACGGTTTTTTACTATGTTCTCCTCCTATGATTAATGACTCAAACTCCATACTTAAGATTTACTGGAAACCAGATAAGTTTCTTTGGACATGTTCACCTTCTTGCATTGTTACCTTTGCATCGGATGAGGCATCACCTATTCAAACCTCAGCTTTAAACGAAATTACTTTTCCGCAATTGTTTTCCTCCTATGATCAAACTTTTTGACTTCATAAGTATCTTTTTCGCTTCTTATGGAGTAGTTCCGAAGAAGGGGAGCCTTGGCGTAATTGATAAAGTTGTTTCTATGTGACCAGGAGGTCACGGGTTCGAGTTGTGGAAACAGTCTCTTACAAAAATGCAGGGTAAGACTGCGTACAATAGACCCTTGTGGTCCGGCCCTTCTCCGGACCCCGCACATAGCGGGAGCTTAGTGCACCGGGCTTCCCTGCATGAAGTAGTTCTGTAGAACACCTTGTTGGCCAGGTTGCAAAAGTCATATGGCTGAAAATAGGAAGGCAAGGTCCAGTCTGTTAACTGGTTAGTACCCTATTTGAGACTAAATCAGACACTGAGACAGTGCTGTAGGCTGATAGCATCGCATGGAGATATAGTTGTGCCCTTTACTACCAGTTACCCGGTCAAATCAGGTTGTGCACCTTGATTGTTATAACATATAAGTAAGCTGCTGCATAGTTCACAGTATTGTTGAATGTTTTCTGAGTAGTGATATTCATGTTGGAAAGCTTATTTTACTCCTAAATCTTCAGCCTAAAGTGTTGTCAAAAGCTCGCGTAAAGCACGCTTAAGCCCCGAAGCTAGGTGCAAAATAGGCTTATCCTAAAGAGGCGACACTAAACAATAAAGATTTTTTATAATGTTTTGTCCATATAACTTATATTGGTGCTTTTAGTTATTACTCTCGAAGCCTCAATCCCAAACAAGTTGGGTCAGTTATATGAATCCTCACTTCTAACATTTTCTCGAATTACATATATATTTTTGTACTTTTTTCTGCCTTTTCACCCTTTTCATATAAAGACCGATAGACTTTAGCATTTTTGTTCTTTTGGCCTTTGATAACACTGGACACTGTTATGGACTTGTATTTGCATTCTTTGTGTTTCTAAGGTTTACATATATTTTATGTTAAGTAGTCCTTGCTTGGTGGAGATAGTTCCTAGTTGATAGCCAAGAAAATGACCCTTTCATGGTTGTACGCGGAGTGAGGCTATTGTATCCAGATCCTAAGTTATCATAATTGAACAGGTTGCTTATGAAAAGAAATATGAAAAATGTTATCGTAGCTGATCAAAAACTGAAATTTGGCACCCTCCAGATTGTATGTCATTTTTCCTCTTTGCGCACCGTCCTAAAAGTGAAGTTTCTAAAACATTATGAGTCCACTTTTTACAGTTCTTTTAAAAAACCCAGTTCTTTAAGCTATTTCAAATTTGAAAAATTAATAGTAGAGTTAGCAATACCTGACCTCACATTTTACCGCTTTCTAACTAGAAACATGTCTCTCCTTTTTTAACTCTTCTTAATGAAAATGCCAAGTCAAACAGGACATTCAAGTTGGGAACAAAGATAGGATTACTTTTGGTTATTCTCAAAAAGGACCTGGACGCCTTCTCTCTCATCCATTTGGCTGTCTTCTAACATCTCCGACAGCCAACTCCTTCTCTATCTTTTTAGTTGTCTGGGTATCCTCTCTCTCAGATAGTCCATCTTTGAGTTTATGGGAAATATTGGGCGACATTGAAAGTTGATGCAAATCTTAGAAAAGATGCTGAGTTGGTAACTCTACCCTCCCAGACCCAAAAGTGGGATTTCACTGGGTTTTTTATTGTTGTTACTTGTTCTAGGTTGTGGGAGAATAATTTTGTTTAGTTTGAAGAGCCCAAAATTTTCTCCGAAGTTATAAAGATTGCATTTTTATCCTATAAAGAATAGGAGATATCCTCTTGGCGGATACACTTGCATCATTTCTTCAATTTACTATTATTATCTCACCTATAGTTGGATGGTAATATAATTCTGAAATTAGTTCCTGATACCGGAGCTGACAGACAGATTGAGTTCTATTTTAAGCAATGCTTGTTATTAGCTGGTTTACTCCAATATCCAAGTCCTCAGCATGGATTAGTTCTTTCAACAAATTTATTTTCTTGTTCCCTCCTTGGAATAGCATATGCTTGTGTTTATGTTGTGGTCCTTATTGCTCTACTATGCGCTGTATGTAGACTGGAACTTCGGCCATTTGGCATTGATGTCATCGCCGTTGTCCCTGGAGCTGTGACGTCAAACATTGGAAACTCTGCAATTGCCAATTACAGGAGAATGCCAGAGTGGAAGTTATACAAGAAATTTGAAGAAGCAATCCGGGCGCGAGCACATTTCTCACAAGGACCAAGATCAACTCCTGCAGAAGAATTTGCAAAGAGGACGGTGAACGCCGTGCTAAAGGAGAAACCTCCAGCTTGGTTTTCTACTGGCCATTTTTCTACTATTGCTGCAATCATGTACCACCTTCCACTTTTTATCAAAGATTTCATTCTCAGCAAACGAATGAAGTGTTGATACAGCATTCTTAGATTCTTATTGTCGATTTTAACTTTGCTCATGTGTGATCAGCAAATTATTTTCTTGGTTATTTAGATAAATATTTACATAAATGAAAATACACAGTGTTCTCACTGGATGGTGAAAGAAATGAAAAATAACGTGAAATCGCGTTTCCTTCTATTGGAATTGGCTCTTATTTTGTTGTCGGATTCGTGATGATTAAACAAGTTTTTACCATGATTAAACAGGTTTTACCTCAAACTGTCTATAATGTAGTGTGTAGAAGTAGAATTGTCCCTAGTTTAGGTTCCTGAACCAAGAAAAAGGCCTTAACTGGCATATCCTGATCTTTTATACACTACTGTTTTGTTCCAAGAAATATTGCAAAAGATCTAATCTTTGAAAAGTATTGGAAACTCATTTCCTTCCGAATTTCATGAAGAAAAAATTTGGAAAAAAAATATTAAATAAGATAAAACGAACTAAAATGAACAACTTTAAAATAGGACAAAGATCACTTTTAGCTCGCGGCCGAAACTATTTACAATCCAGTAACTGCAAAAATGTATAAAATTTGTATATTTTTTTGTATATAACATACAGAAATGTGTATATATACGAAAAAAATATATATTCGCCTATTATTTTAAAAATGACTATACAATGTCATTTTTCCTTTAAAATATGGCTAGAACTTTGAAATCAAATTGATAACTAAGAATTAGGGGAGTGAAAAAATGGCCTTTTTCCTAAGAACTATGTTATAACTTATACATGTCAATTCTACTTATCGCTTGGGGGGTTTTCATCCTGAATACATATGTAAATATTCTTTAGTTCCACTATAGATATGAATTACGGCATAAAAGAACCGTCTTCATATCAAATTAGGATAAACATAAACGTAAAAATTAATACTACCCACATATAGTTTTCAGAGTCCCATTTCCTCTTGAAATTCGCTTGCCAGCTCCTTGCTCTTTTTCTTTTTTCCCTAAAACTTTATATCTGAGAAATTACAATCTACAAGGCCATCTAAATAATGCTTATGCGTCGAGAAAATTATTATTTTGGGAACCATAAGATTTTTCTTCGCAATTGAGTGTTTCTGTTTTCAGTGCCCTGACTTCTTTGTGTTTATGCCTCCTTTGAAAGTGTTAGTCCAGAGAAAAAGATATGGAAAGTATTATGCCCCAGGACCAGGACCATGGCCAAGTGCTTCTACTGCTTCAAGAACAGCTCCTCATGCATTAACTGATTCCTTAAGGTCTGTAAAATGTTCTTTCATGTGTTATCCAAATTTGCTGAACTTTTAAAGTATCTCAAGTTTTCCACAGAAAATTCTTATCTGCACCTCATATATGCACCACAGCACTAGTCAATGCCAGAACTGAAATCCATGCCAATACAAAAGTTTCTAAAGAAGAGTCCACCAGCCTGGTTTTCTACTGGTCATTTCTCAACCATAATGGCAATCTTGTGCTACCTGCTGCTTCTTTTTTTATGAGGGTGGCGTCTGGACCAGCTTGCATGCACATCGACTAATTCCACCGTATACCTACAACCTCCCAGCAGCACAGGTATCGGAAAACTCTATCCACCAACACTTCGGCAGATGGGAAGAAATCAACAACAACCACGCCACAGTCCCAAACAAGTTGGGATCGGCTATATGAACCCTCACTTTATTTAAGCTCAAGAGATAGGAAGAAATCACCTAGTGTTTTTTTGTCTCCGCTGGGAGTTGAACCAGAGACCTCATAGTTCTTATGGAAAGAGAACGAATCCTTGATGTTGTTTGTAGTACAAGCTCCCTGCTACTCCTTGAACAATTTATGGCAAGATTGTGATGGGGCGTTTCTAACAACAACAACATACCCCGTATAATCGCACAAGTGGGGGTCTGGGGAGGGTAGTATGTACGCACCCTTACCCCTACCTTGTGCAGGTAGAGTGATAGGGTGTTTCTAAGTTACGCGCAATATCCTTCTCTTCATTCTGGAATGATGCTTGTAACCCCTTGTGAAAGGCTGAAAGCAATAAGAAATGTAAATTCTTGCCCAAATAAATGTATGGCATGCTTGCCCAAATCACACAATCTTATCTTTGATATGAAGATATGTATACTTCTTTACTTAATAAGTAAATATATACGAGAGGTATTTTTATTTATGCATGGTGATCAAGTCCTCCAGCACAGACTTCAGCACCAGTCAGTTCCAATTCAACATAATACTGTTTTCTTACTTTCAAAACAAAATCAGATGTCCGAATACCTTCTTCCACTTCCCAACTCTTACTTTAATAATCAAAACATGTTATAACCAAGTTCTGATTTTACATAAACTCTTTACCTTTTCTTGATGAAACAGGGGTGTGACATGTGCATTTCTATGGATTCTTTAAATGCACTACAAAATTGACATAACAAATGAAAGCACCCTATTACAAATTTGTTTCATGTCCAATCCCTTTGTCAGGATTATGTGTGCGTGTGTGTGTGTGTGTG
>AWOL01S0009307.1:3056-25315 GCA_000715115.1 Nicotiana otophora | reverse complement strand
CCCAAACCAAACAAAAAAGGACAATGATAAAGCAAACAACTAACCACAGTGTAAGAAAAATAAATTGATAAGCTTAAAATTGAAAATGAGATAAAAACCTGTATCTGAGTCCGAACATTCTCTAGTTCAGATTCCTGACAAAATTAAGAAGCAATGAGTTGGATGATAAGTACAGCATGAAAATTTGTCAAGAACACTAAGACTAAACCAAATGGATTTATCACTTACCTGTTCATTTAGTGCTTCTTTTAACTGTGAAACAAGAGTCAATCTGTTTGCCTCAACAACTTTAAGTTTCTCAATACACTGTTTCAAAATATTTTCTTCCTCCTCCAGTTCTTTGGATAAGGTTTTCCTCTTTGGATCTTTTGCTGCACAAGAAAATATGACTCAATTCCCATAGATAATTTAAAAGTAACAACTTTTTGGGAAAAGGAAAAAGATTGTAAAGAGATGTCTAATCTATCACTCTGTTAAGGTCTCAGCCCCTGTAACTTTATTCCTGTTTTTTATTCTCGGTGGTGTTTCGGCCAACTTGCGTGCAGCTCGACTTATCCACCAGGCAGCCTATACAGCCAGCAAGTACAGGTTTCTATGGTATCATGTCCACACGGCTGGGGCAGATGGATGCAGACCAAGTGTTGTCGTTGTAGTTCGAACATGGAATCTCCACATTACTCCCATACCTCAAACACTAGGTATCCCCTATTTGGACATAATCTTAATCCTTTTTCTGGAGAAGTTATGAAAAAAAAATGATATTTTTACACTCTGAGATTGATATGACTATTTTTCTTTCAATTATTGCATTTCACTCCGCCAAATCATGGCCTTCAGTATATCTTCATCATCATTTTTTTCCATATTGATGTTTACAAAATTCAAAGTAGCAATGGCAACAGGTTATTATCAACATAATAGAGCAATTCAGTGCAGACATGTTAGCTTTGCAGTCCAATAGAGAACCAGATTATACCTTTTGTAAGGACCATCTCAACATCCTTTTCCATCTTTCTAACATGGTGGACAGCAGACTTGCATCTGTTCATTTCTTCGTCTTCAGTAGAATGTTCACTGATTACCAAGTGAAATGCTGACACTATTTTTTCAGCTGTTCCTCCAACGGTTAATTTCTGGTTACAAAGCATTGGTAAGAACAAGAAGTAATAGTAAAATAAGCAAGATACAGACGTTAAGCAATCAGTGGACATAAACAAAAGTGCCTTATGAGAAGCATGTCACCGTTTTTATGGACCGCGAGTCCCTTTTAACTATTCTGACAGAACGACTTCGCTTTCTTCCAAACTCTAATGGTGGTGGCAGCTGTTCTCCAAGCATTATATCCTTCAAGCTCTGCGTTCGAGATCCAAAAACTCTCCTTTCTTCCCAAATATTAACCTACAAACCATTTAAGTAAGACAATCAAACTACTATATCTCAATAAATTTCGAGCAACAAGTTGATCAGATACTGAAAAAAAGAGCTAAAATAAGCTGCATATTTGCCTTTTGATTTGTGCCATGTTCGTTCACAAGTTAGGGTTATCGAGGCCAAAAGTTCAGAAGCAAAAGGGAAGGAAGCATACCAATCTGGAAACTACATTCTTTCCATGGTCATCTCCTTTTTCGACCATCTCCTTTAGTGCTGAAGGAAGAACCTTCCAAAACTCGGTAACAAACTCATTTCCTTTACGCTTGCTGTTTTGTAGGATGTCATTTGCCAGGTACAGTAGAGGGACTTTTTGAGCCATTTCGGAACTGTGGAACTGTTTACCCCATGTTGTAACAACTAGCTCTGCTTTATCTCGGTGGAAGATACACCAATGGGACAATGCTGCATAGAAAACCAAGATAAACGATGTTACTTAAAGGGAAACGAATGTGAGTTTGGACGAAACAGAAAAGACAGAGAAAGAATAAGTACCAAATGGAGAAGCAATAGGATATTTCCAAGTATCACCCCATTTAATGGTTTAAAAAACTCACAGCCAATATGCAACTAATGTTTTCTTGATGCAAGGTAAATGACATCAGAAATCCCTTTTTGTTCAATTTTCTAGTCTAGCATTGCACATATTGACAGCAGAAGTGTTCAAATTGCAATTGAGAAGCTTGAAGTACTCCATATGCCAACCCTAAAAAGACACCTTATAACAATGGCATATACTCCCTCCGTTTCAATTTATGTGAACCTATTTTTTTTTTAGTCTGTGCCAAAAAGAATGACCTCTTTCCTTATTTGGAAACAATTTACCTTTATGCAATGATTTATAACCACACAAAATATATGTGCCTCATTTTACACCACAAGTTCAAAAGTCTTCTCTCTTTTCTTAAACTCCATGCTCAGTCAAATGGGTTCACATAAATTGAAACGGAGGGAGTATGTTTTATGATATAGGAATCATCCGTATGGACAGAATTACTACAAACTAGCTGCATTTCTTGTAAGTTAAGTAGGTCAGAAGACTCAACTTTCTACTTTAATCTACTTATGGACCTCTAGGAGAAATGCAATCTTATTCCCACCCAGATGGAGTGGTATGAATTTTTTTTCCTTTTTTTTTTTTGATTTTTTTTTTTGTATTTTTTGTTGTTGTTGTTATTTGTATTTTTTATAAAGGTAAGGTGAGAGTTGGTACAAAACGTCAACTAGTTACCGCTAAGAGTTAAGAAATACACCGAAAACCTCCCGAAGAGACGAAATGAGACAACTTAACCATACAAATGCCAAAATAATAAAGTACACATAAGGACTTGGAAGTATGTATACAGAGGATGCACCTAGATGACCAATTAAACTTCCAAAAGGAAGGTCTAAGGGTTATGACTTTATGAAAGAATTATAATGACCAAAAAAGGGACAGTCAATAAGGATAATCTCCACTCTCTTCTTTTTTTTTTTTTTTTTTTCTGAATACGGTAGTGTCCGAGTCAACTTGCGCACACCTCAACAATTCTAAATTAATAGTCGCTCATATGCTATGTAATCAAACGAAGATTCCCGAGAAGCAACACTTCGAAAGTATATCAACAAACGACAAACACAAGTTTCTCCATAGCAATACTTTGTTTAATGATCGGAATGTGGACCTTATTCAGAGAAAACACAAGTGAAAGCAAAAACTCAGCAAGATTGAAGCAATTGAAGCACACGCTGTCAGTTTAGTAAAACTACTCACTGACCTCAATGGACAATGGCAAATGCAAGGATGCATCTAAGCAGCGCTAACACTACTTCTTTCCAGATCAGACGGCAAGATTTTTCCATCTTCACCCTTCTTCTTTTTTCTTTTTTTCCTAAAAATTATGTCCTCTATACTAAAATGGTTATTTATTTTACTTCTTGAGAGTTAAACTAAATAATATTTGACTAACATTTTAAAATATCTTTTCATCGTTTTGAAACTAAATATCGCAAATTGTAGTACTTTCCTTATCGTTTTAGGCATGATTTTTATTTCTGAAAAAAAAAAATCACCTAAATCCAATCTAACTCCAAAAACTGGCCAAGTTGACTCAATAAAAAAATAGGACAATCAATTTGGGAAAGGACTACCATTTCAACCTAGTTCAATGTACAGATACAAGTAAATACAGAAATCAACACCATAAGGTTACTAAATCAAAAAATATTAAATAGTAAAAGTTAGACCCCATCTATCGCCATTAAACCTTCCGAATGAACCTCTAAAAGAACTTATCAGATTCATTCAAGAGAAGTGAAGGTACAAGTTCTTACTCAATTTAGTCAATTCACAAGTACTCAATTTAGTCAATTCACAAGAAAAGAACTACCAAGATCTAAAAGGCACACCCGATATTGAGTTCCAACAATATCCATTAATGAGGTAAAGAATAGACAAGTTAAAAAATATAAAACAGAAATACATATAAAAAAGATAAAGAAGCATACTTTCAATGCACTGCTGAGTGCTGTTGAGCTTCGAAAGCTTGTCTGCAAGTATCTGCTCATTAAAAACACTATTCATCTTCCCTCTTCACCACTACAAAGTTCCAATTTTTAAGCTAAGAATTTGAACAAAGTTGCAATCTTTAAACCAAGAATTTAAACAAAGTTGCAATCATTAGCCAAGAAATCAAAATGGGTTATGATAAAACCATCCAATTGAGCAAATGCTGAGAAGAAACTGACAACAAATCTTGGTAAATTGCATTTAAAAAGTGAAGAAAACCCTAGAAACTACCCCAAAACCAATAAAATTTCCAAACTCTTTTCTAACGAAAGACAAATCAAGATTGGCAAATCACAAGATTAAGCAAAAAAAAATGGTGTTTGAAGGGGGATAGCAAGGATTTTGAATTAGGCAAACCCCACAAAAAGGAAAGACTAAAGAAAACCCAAAGGAGGGTTTGTTTGGGGTAAGTGCAACAGAGTGAAAGAATGGAACGTAAGAAGAAAAGAGGGAGGGAAGAGAGTTACTCGCACAAGGGAGATTCTTATTTCTGCGCCTATTTTATTTTTATTTTATTTTTCATTTCTGGGTTTCATCAATCATATATTGTTCCACCTTTTTTTTAATTGAGAGTGCAGTAGAAAATATGGTTTCCTGTTATACCGTACTACTGCTAGGTTAACTGTCTTACCGTTTATTTTTATTTTCATTTTTTTGATATTTTTTTTTTGGGGGGGTTAAAGAATTTTCTTCTCTTTTTTTCTTTTTTGTTTAGCCGTGAGTAAGGTTTTAATGGTTTTTTAAAGATCAATCAAATTATCAAACCAAAACCTTGTCGAACTAAATATAAGGTTATTTAGTAAAATCATAGGGTACGATAAAAATCTATAACCATATTGAATAATTTTGATAGAATTTTACATTTTTTAAAATAAATTGAGAAGATATCAAAAGAGATCCGATTAAATTTATATGTGTAAATATATGTTGTATATTAAACAGCAAGTCACTGAAGTGTGTTAATTTTCTTCTTTTTTTTCCCCACTTATATCACAATCTTTTGAGTCAAATACTATGTTCGTATTCTTTCAAAAAATCTGGTGATGTTAAATGTTTTTTTTTTTTAAAGATTTTGTCTTTTGAACTGCAAAATTTCGGTTATAAGTAGTTGAGTTATTACTCTAAGATAGAAAAATATTGGTTCTTGGTAAAGAATGAGTTTGGAGTGCATAGTCTGTATTCTTGCCTTTACTCGTAAATCAAAATCTTGGTTGAGCATTGCATATATACAAGTTCTTGTAGTGAAATTAGTACTCAACGAGCATTTAGTACTCTTAATTTATACTCTAGTAATAGTGTTACTTCTACGCAAAGTACTGAAAATTAACTGAATCATATCAATAACGACGAGAAACTGATATTTGTGACAATTTCAATAAGTGTACTTTAGGTTATACTGATTAACTAACTAAAATAGTATGGTATAAACTTTTTAAAATAACCAGCGAAACTGATCCATTGACACCTCTACCCCTAGCCGTGAGGGGAAAAAGTTATTGATATGTTTTATGAAAATCATCTCATATAGTTGACTGCCCTTGGTGCCGATAATTTATAAGATTACTTGAATTGATACAGGTGCTTTATAACGGTCTCTTCTTTTCTTTTACAAAAAATAAATTCAATAAAAGCCCCTAGCTGCATATTTTTTTCAGATTGAAAAGCCCCATAGCATATTCATTAGCATATTAGTAAGAGACTCTAATAATAGTTCAGTCCGCTAAAACCAAACTCACGTTGATTGTTTTACTGACTACCAATAGAAGTCATGTTTGATAACAAGTAGACAAATAGAGGCAATCAGATGCCTAGGTAGTGAATAGCAAAAAGAATCCTCGTCAACATCTGAGCAAAATTATATCGAAAGGACTGCACTCTAACAAAGTACACCCCAGAAACCAAGGTTCTGCTCTAAACTACAACAGTAAATATAATTCCAGAGATAACTCCGCAAGTTTCCCATTCGACGAGACAACAGATGCAAATATTCTAAGCTCGCAAGAACTGGGGATCTGATTCGGTGAAGAAACACAATGAGCTTTATAAGAATGTCCTTGCACGAAAAGCTATCACGGAGCCAAGGCAACACTTGCAAAAGACAACTGTCATCGAACTAGCTTCTCCAGCAACCAAACCAGAGCTTCCTACGTGCAAGACCTGCAGACCTGCAAAGATGCAATAATATGATACTCTCTTACCATTATCTTAGTGTAAGACTGATCCATGAGAAACCGAAGATGAGCTTAGGATAAATTATAGCCTAATTCTACTGCTTGATAATCTTCCCTTGTGCCTTCAATTTTTCTGCAACTTGTTCATCAGACAAAGGCAAATAGTAAATGCGAGGTGTTGCCTTTGTCTTTCTAAAGAGATCATCCAGAGTGACAATTGGAGGGTCGAGTTTCTCAGGAAGTGGAGGTGGTGGAAGTTTCTCCGGTTGAAGTTGCTTGTTCTGCATCTGTTGCCTTGGTGATGGTTGGGGCTGGGCAGAAGGTGGGGCCGCAGCCGAGATTGTGGTCACAGGAGTTGCAAGAGTTGAAGGAGATTGAGGTGGTGCTTCAACCTTATCTTTCACTCCCTGGGGATCAACAAACTCAGCAACAAGTAGCTTTCCTCCATGTGGAGGCCATTGCAGATTGTATACAGCATTTCGAGTTTCTATAGCTTCTTCTACAGATGAAAACTGCACAAAATTCGACAGCAAGTTAAAATTCACCAAGTCAAACATGTAGGAGGAAGAGAGAAAACCAAAAAAATAAAGTGCTTACAGAAACAAAGCAGTGGGTCTTAATAGCGTCCATCCAGAAATTTGTCACAGTACCCGTCTTGCTAAGTAGCTCTTGCACCGCTTTCAAGGTGAAAGGCCGCAGAAAATTCTCGATCAAGAGAGAATTAGTAGGCACTTTCGATGATGGAGGAACTGTTACAACCAACATAATAACATTATCCACCATATACATCCAGAATATACTCATTTCACCATCAATAAGTGGCAACTCACCCACACGTTCTTTTGGTGGTTCCTCCTTGGCCACTGAATCAGATCTAGAGAAACTACGTCTGAAAGTGGGCTGGAAAAAATCCTTGGGGGTAGTTGAGGCCACAGCATCACCTTTCTTGTTCTCAGGAACTTTAAGATCTTCTGAATTCCATTTACGCTGCCTCTTTACAATATCATTGCTCCCAGCTGCTGTTCCTTGATCTACAGCATTACATAGAAGATAAGATTGGGGGCAGATCTAAGAAATTTTCAGAGCAATGATGTAAACAATAAGTGTCATTTATTTGATTCCCATAAAATAGCAAATGGCACTTAATCGGAACTGCATTGTCAGAAGACATTAGGAGGAATGAAATGTGAATACATAAGTGTTCCTTGAAAAAGGAGCAACTGGTATATGCATAAAGCCTACAGCGAATGTTTCTCCAATCTCTGTACTCATTCTTTACACTCTTAAGTATCTGCTAATAGCCAGCAAAATTACAGCTAATAAGATTCTTGTGACACTTTAGTAACCAGAATCCAAAAAAAGAAAATAGTGAATACAGAGGTGTTCCTTGAAAAAGGAGCGACTGCGATATGCATAAAGCCTACAGAAAATGCTTCTCCAATCTCTGTACTCATTCTTTCCACTCTTAAGTATCCGCTAATAGCCAGTAAAATTAGAGCAAATAAGATTCTTGTGACACATTAGCAATCAGAATCCACAAAAAGAAAACTGTAAAGCCATAACAAAGTGGTAAAGCATAGCGAAACGAATTCTTGCAGAAAAATTACCATGAGGTTTTCTTTTCGTAGACTGCACAATGGGACAATCGTCTTCAACATTGGTATCTATATGGGCAACTGACCTAGCATCATCCACAGAAGCAACAGATCCTACCTCCCTACTTGTGTTCACTTCAATTTCTTTCTTTCCATCTATTTTTTTCACTGAGTCCAACTTAGAATCAGCTAATTTACCCTCTGAAACATCCTCCTCAGTGGAATCATCACCAGGACTTCGGTCTAATTGCAACTTCTCTGCAGAATCCCCATTGCCATCAGTCTTCATTAGATCAACATATTTATCGTTTTCGTTGCCTGGTTCTTCTACAGATACTTTCTTGTCATGTGGCTCTTCAACATCCATAGGTTGTGATTTTCCATCACCAGGGTCAACACTGCTTGATGATAGCTGCACACTATCAGGTTTAACATCTAATTCTATTTTGACATCATGAGCGATTACGTTATCCATCAGTTCTATTTTTTCATCAATTGAGACATCAGCGGAAACAGAATCAGATTTTACTTGAAACCCTAAAACAGGGCTGAGCTCAGATACCTGAGTTTCCAGATTGGATGAACTGACATTTGCCTCATCCACTGAAGAATTTGAAATGTGATTCTCCAGCTGCGCTTTTATACCCTCACTCTCATTCTGGATTTCATATTTTTGCGAGTCTTGTCCACTTAAAGCTGTGACAGACTCTACACTCACATCGACAGGATCACTGGTTTGCACAACACTAACTTCAGGATATTTATCGTTTTCGTTGCCTGGTTCTTCTGTAGACATTTTCTTGTCATGTGGTTCCTCAACATCCATAGTATGCGATTTTGCATCATCAGGGACATCACTGCTCGAGAATAGCTTCACCATCTCAGGTTTAACATCTAATTCTAATTTGACATCATTAGCTATTACATTATCCTTCAGTTCTGTTTTTCCATCAATTGAGACATCAGTGGAAACAAAATCAGAGTTTACTTGGAACCCTAAAACAGGGCTGATCTCAGATACCTGACTTTCCAGAATGGATGAACTGACATTTTCCTCCACTAGTAAATAATCTGAAATGGGATTCTCCGGCTGCTCTTTTAAATCCCCACTCTCATTCTGGGTTTCATATTTTTGCGAGCCTTGTCCACTTAAAGCTGTAGCAGACACTACACTCACACTCACAGGTTCACTGGTTTGCACAACACTAACTTCAGCTATCTGGTCCTCTTTGGTTGGAGCACTGGTTTCCGCATCAGCAATTTGAGCTACCAGATCCTTTTCAACCATAGTAGAAATAGCACCACCAACCGGCTCCTCAATTGAGAAATTCCCTTCATCCAATTGCACTCTGTTTTCAGCTGCATCGACCTCGCTCATTTTCTCATCCGCTTTCTTATCTGTCGTATTATCAGCATCAAAATTTTCCTTAGGATTATCTGCATCAACGGACTCAGCCATTTCGTCGTCTGGCCCGGGCGTGGAATCACCACCATTCTCAGACTTAGAATGAGCAGCATCCTGCTCTTGGAGGATTGCTTCAGCTAATCGCCTTACCAACTCTTGCTTCAACCCCTTTATGGGTAGCTTACGTCTCTTAAGCTCTTCTCTTAGCTCTGTGACCTTCAACTGATCAATTGGTCGATTATCAATAATGGGATACGGCGACGACATTCTGTTTCTTCCAGATATTAGGTTTATTCAAAAATGGTACCTGAATGAACCATCAAGAAGTCAACGAGAAGGCAAACACGTCCAAATGTAAATGTAAGAGCACTCAAAAAGTAGAACACATCAACATGTTGGAATCTGAAACTAACAGATACTGTAATGATTAAGTAGGCTCATTAGACTGCAGAGACCATCTTACACTACAGCAACGTAAGGCCTAAGGTCTACTAAAAGAGAGAAATCAGCAGCAGAAAATAATGCAAACCTTAGCTCTAAAAGGATATACATAGGCCAATAACTTTTCTACCCCAGCTCATTTCTCACATACGACAAATGCAGAAAACAATGAAGCTTATTCGGAACGTGGCATGCTTAAGATAAAGAAGGAAGCAAGAGGATATATTAAGAGAAGGTCAAAAACCAACCACTTTCCAATATGAAAACAAAACGCCTTTATGACGAGAACAGTAAACATAAAGCCTGCCCCCTCCTTAGAGAAACAGATTTATCAAGGATTCTAAAAATATCAGTTCCATGAAATTTCTTTTTTAAACAAAAATGAATCAATCCTAAATTAGCTGAGGTCCGCTACTATGAATCCTCCATATATTATGAGAGTGAATATTACTTCTGCCTATAATACAACATGGATAACACTGTTTTTTCACATATACAATGTGGTGATACTCACAGGTAAATGTATCAACTAAGCATAATAATCCAATATAAAAGAGAGAAAATTACTTCTGCCACTGATATAAATTTTTTCAATAAATACAATGTGGTGATATCCCGGTGGAGTTTAGGAAGAGTGCGGGCAAGACACGCTTGGAGTGGCTCACTAGGTTATTTAATGCCATTTTTAGAACGAAGAAGATGTCTGAAGAGTGGAGGTGGAGCACGATAGTTCCTGTATACAAGAACAAGGGTGATATCCAAAATTGCAATAACTATCGGGGTATCAAGCTGCTTAGCCATACTATGAAAGTCTGGGAGAGTGGTAGAGCTAAGGGTGAAGAGGAGTGTGTCTATTTCTGAGAACCAGTTTGGATTTATGCCGGGGCATTTGACCACAGAAGTCATCCACCTTGTTAGAAGATTGATGGAGCAGTATAGGGAGAGAAAGGACTTGCATATGGTGTTCATCGACCTAAAAAAGGCGTACGATAAAGTTCCAACGGAGATTTTGTGGAGATGTTTGGAGGCTAGAGGTGTACATGTTGTCTACGTTAGGTTGATTAAGGACATGTATGATGGAGTAAAGATCCGAGTGAGGACGGTGGGTGGGGACTCGGACCATTTTCTGGTTATGATGGGATTGCATCAGGGGTCGGCACTCAGCCCTTTTTTGTTTGCTCCGATGATGGACGTACTGACGCGTCACATCCAAGGGGAGGTGTCGTGGTGCATGCTATTTGCAGATGATATTGTATTCATTGACGAGACGCGAGACGGTACAAACGCGCAATTAGAGGTATGGAGGCAAACCCTTGAATCTAAAGGTTTCAAGTTGAGCAGAACCAACACAGAATACTTGGAGTGTAAGTTTAGTGGCGAGACTGAAGGAGGGGAAGGGGAGGTGAAGCTGGACTCGCAGGTCATTCCTAGGATAGGGAGTTTTAAGTACCTAGGGTTTATTATTCAGGGGGATGGGGAGATTGGTGAATATGTCACACATCGTATTGGGGCGGGATGGATGAAATGTAGACTCGCTTCAGGTGTTTTGTGTGATAAGAAGGTACCACCGAAACTTAAGGGTGGTCAGACCAACGATATTGTATGGGGCTGAGTGTTAGCCAGTCAAGATCGCTCATGTCCAGAAGATGAAGGTAGCAGAGATGAGTATGTTGAGATGGATGTGCAGGCACACCAGGTTAGATAGGATCAGAAATGAGGTTATTCGCGACAAGGTGGGTGTGGCTCCTATTGAGGACAAGATGCGGGAAGCGCGACTTAGGTGGTTTGGTCATGTGAAGAGGAGGAGCACAGACACCCCGGTGAGGAGGTGTGAGAGGTTGACATTGGAGGGCCTACGGAGAGGTAGAGGTAAGCCAAAGAAGAGTGGGGAGAGGTGATTAGGCAAGACATGGCACAATTTCAGCTGACCGAGGACATGACCCTTGATAGAAAGGTATGGAGGTCGAGGATTAGGGTAGTAGAGTAGGTAGTCTAGAGTATTCATAACAGAAGTATTGGCACGCAGTCTCGTTTTTTGTTGGTAGTAGGTTTTTATGCCTAACCGTTATTTTCTTTCATTTGTTGATCACCTTACTGTCTTGTTATTTTTATTCTGCTTTTATATAGCTTTTTGGTACTGTCTCTTATCTATATTTTCATTAATGTGCTGCTTATGCTTTCCTGAGTCGAGCGTCTATTGGAAACAACCTCTCTATCCTCACAAGGTAAGGGCAGTGTTGTCAAAGGTGCGCTTAAGCCCTGAAGCGAGGCTCAAAACATATTGAGCGCTTCACCTCGCTTTGTGGACGCTTCAGTGTTGCATAAAGGTTCTAAGGCATACTTTTCCTTGCCAATGAGTGTAATACTGAAAAGGCGACACTAAATAATTGATATTTCACTTTATCGTAATCTTTTTTCAATTTCTTTGTCCATATATTTATTTTTCATGCTTATAATTATTGTTCTTAGACTACATATACATACTTTTACTTTTTCTCCAGTTGCGCCTTTATTTGCGCTTAAAACCCCAACGGACCTTTTTTTTGCGCTTTTCGCCTTTGATAACACTGGGTAAGGGTAAGGTCTGCGTACAAACTACACTCCCCAAACCCCACGGTATGGTATAATACTGGGTATGTTGTTGTAAATACAATGTGGTGATACTTATAGGTAAATGCATCAATTAAACATAAATAAACCTTGCAAGGAAGCACAATTAAAAAAAATGAAATGGGAATTCATAGTCTACTGCTAAACAATTAAAAAAGAAAAAAACTAACCTTGTAAATTAGGGCTCAGAGGCTTGTATCACTTTTATGAGTATCAAAACCCTAGTTACACCGTAAACACATAAAACCGAACATCATCAGATTAGAAACATCGAAAATTCAGAAACAAAACAACAAATGAAGAAACTTTAAAAGAAAAACAAAATCAAAACAATTACTAAAAGGAATATTTGAAACCAAAAAGGGGCTACGGGAAACTTTTCTAAGGGCGGTGACGTCAATTCAATTTCCTGTTAAAACAGTGAGGATCTAAATTAGAGATTAGGTGTTTGGGATTGGAAATTGTTGACGAAAAGAAGTGATTTTTCCTTTTTAGGGTTATTGTTACGAGTGTACCGCGAAGAAGAACGGAGAGAAAGATTGCGTGTGACGACTGACGAGTGGACGGCAGAAGAAGATTGAGATCGACAGTCTATGATTCCTATATTACCCTTACTTTTTAACCACAATTACTGCTAGATGGGCTTTTTCATCAATGGACTCGCCACTCTTAGGCCATTAATTTCTCCTTGTTTCGTAAAAATTTCCTCCGGAAGCCACTTGGGATTTGGCATGCATGACAATTATGTCCAACAATTGGCATAAAAAAACTAACTTCTAAGATTTGGCATATATTAGCCTAAAGTTATTCTCTCTCTTCTATTGGTTCAACCATCATTCTAAACATAGACTCCATTAAAATTATTTTTCTTAAAAATAGCAAAAAATATTTAAAATCCTCTCTCTCTTCTCTCATAGCAATCATCATCCTAGAAATTAGGTTAAATTTCCTTCATTGGTATCAGAAAAAAATTCCAAATATTTTTTAATTATTTTTTTTATTTTTTATTTGTATAACCAAATATATATAACACAATAATAATTATATTATTTGTATATTACAGTGCATAACATAATAATAATGTATATATCAAAAAGAGTATATTAAAATTTTATTTTACTTTTTTGTATAATACATTTAAGATTGAAAACTCAAGTTCAAGATGACTCCACGTGTGTATATCCTATTGTATCCCATGTATATCTCTATGCACATCAGTGATATCTCATGTATACCATATGTATCTATGTATATCCATAAAACTTTGTGTTATATATACGAGATACAGTGTGATATACATGGGAGTCCATAAAAATATTGTGTTGTAGATATGATATACAAAGTTCTATACACTGACGTCCTTAAAAATCTGTATTTGGTATACACTGATGTACACGATATACAACGTGATATACATGTGTCACAGTGGGATATTTAGGTCTGATTTTTTTTTACCTGAAACCAATCTAAATCACTTCTAATCTTGCTCAAATTTTTTTATATAGCCTTGTTTATGTATTTTTCAACCAATTTCAATCACACCCACTCATTCAATCCAGCCAAAAAAAGAAGAGAAAAGAAAAACAAAGTTGAAATGTATTTTTTCTCTATTAGTTTTTACTTCTGATTTTATCTAATGTGAGATCAACCTTACCTTTTCATTCCACTGATTTTTTTTTTGTGCATAATTTGCAAGAATTTTTGCTAAACTATGAGATCGAAAGAGAATAGATAGAAGAAGAAATACAAGGAGAAAAAGGGGGAGGGAAGTAGTGAACAAGAAGAGAAGTAAGCAGCGAATGGAGGGGAAGCGGTTTGAGGCCAGTTGTTTGAGAAAGAATATAAAAGAGAGTAGTTTATTTAGGATTTGGTTATATAATGCCAATTGTTTGGGGCTATTTTTTGCCAAACCTAATATAAGGCTAAAGAATTATCAAATCATATTATGTGTTGTCACCTTGTGCCAATTTTATCAAGCCAATTTGCTAGTGAATGTATGTATATAATATATATATATATATATATATATATATATATATATATATATATATATATATATATATATGTATATATATATATATGTATATATATATATATATATATAAAATAAGTGTATAAATTATATATACCGACTAGAAAAATACATAATAAATCCAGTCCTCCATTTATGTTAAATCTTCTAAATGTGATCCCTTTAATGTATCCCCTTCTTATTAATTTTGTGCACATATGGCCATATTATGGATAAAGTGGATCTCAAAAGACTTTCTTGCCCATCTCCCTTCGGAGTAAGTTTGGCGAAACCTAATTGTTACATATCTTTGTGCAATCACATTCGTTTATAACTTTTGTTCACTTAAATAGTAATCTTTGGCCTGTCAATAGATTCTCTGAGATGAAATTTTATTTTTTTTCCTATGTTAATCCGTTTAACGCAGTACCATGAATTTAGCTACAATAAAGTGAGAGAAGAACGTGAGAAAGACTAGGTATGTTGAATTTTGATAGTCATAACATATGAAATGGAGCACTTTGCTTTTTCCTTCTTCATCTTCTTTAGTTGTGCTGCCATAAGTATTGCCTGAGTTGAATCAGCTGCAGAGCTGCTCATCTTCGATAAATTAACTCTGATATTGTTGATTTCATCATTGGACTAAGTTATTTATACTCTTTGGTATTAAGGTAGTAGTTAGCACTCTTAATTGTTGGTTTGTTTTTTCAAAGATAATATTGTCACGGTGTCTATTGGACTCGTCATATGAGATAAATTTAATTTCAGTCATGAAAACAATATTGAACATATAACAGTGATAACTTTAGACACATGGGTCTGAAGTTGGGTATTGTAACCCAGTGGCGTAGCCAGAAATTTCATCAAGGGTGTTCAAACTTTAAACAAGTTAATAATTATTTTTGTCAATGAATAATGTACCAACTTTTAGATCAAACTATGCAACATTTGGCCAAATAATAAAAAAAACTTTTAATAGAACTATAATTTTATAAATTAAAATTAAAATAACAAAAAGACAACATTAGAAACTTTACTAATAAAAGTAAGCATAAAACCAAAGGAAAGAGAGAGTTGAGAGGATTTGTAGTTTGTGGAGAGCTTTTGTTGATGAAATTTTGTAGAGTTTAACATTTAAATTATAAAATTTATGTAAGAAATAACTTATAGTTAAAAAATTACTTTTAAGATTAGTTGTTTAACAAGTTTTAAGAGTTATTTTATTAGAAATATTTTTAGATTGAACAAAAATCAAATAGACCATACATGGTGGTCTCCGTTTAGTTTTGGCATATAAAATGGGCAGAACTTTGAACCGGTAAACAACATACCCTGAACCATTTGACTGTCTCACTCAACTATGTTAAGGGTGTTCAAAATGTAATATATAACCATATAAAGTAATATTTAACTTATATAAAGAGTATAATGTTTTGGCGAATGGTGTGCGCTTGACCACCCCGGGCATAGGGTGGCTATGCCATCGGTCAAGCTTAACTTTAGACCCAAACGTCTAAAATTCATAGCCAAATTTTGAAAGTTCATACTCAAATTTGTGAAGTTCATACTAGTATATCTGAAGTTCAAAGTTTCAAAAATGTCTTAAGTTTACTTAAGTTCATACCAAAATATTTGAAGTTCATACAAAAAATCTGAAGTTCATACCTCAGACTATTAGATGCATATTTTTTCCCATAATTTTTTGGTTTGAATAAAGTAGTGGTCATACACAATGACCATGGGTTTTGTGTGATCATGATAAATTAATGAATCGGTTCAAAACATGACATAGCTTTTCCAATTGAAAAACGAAGAAGCTTTCTGCTCACACATTGCTTTTATAGTTAATATATGTAGATTTCCCTCTCTTCGCTTGTACATTTTTTGTTTTATTTTATGTTGTTATGAATTGGTAATGTCAAAATTGTGCTCCCCTGGAGTTTCGCTGTATGGATTTGTCAGGAATTTATACCCACTTAAGGCCTAAGGGTATTTTAGTTTAAATGTTAATTACAACAACAATAACAACCCCACAAGTGGGCTATGGGAAGGATAGAATGCATAGACCTTACCCATATCCCGGAAGGATAGAGAGGCTATTTCCGAGAGACCATCAGCTCAAGAAGACGAAAATAGACAATAGAATCTATGACAACAACAAAAGTCAGAAAGATAATATAAGCATCGTAGGAAACAGAAAATGGATGGAAAAGTAATAACAACAATCAGTAATAGAGCCGCCGTACTATGAAAAGAAAAGAAAGTGCGGACACAAACTTACACCACTAAAAACCCAAAGACAACACCCTAACAGGCTAACTCCACCCCCAATACGAAGGAAGAAAAACGCTCGACTCCCTCCTAACCCTAAACCCTAATGCTCGACCTCGACATCTTTCTATCTAGAGCCATGTCCTCGGAAATCTGAAGTCGCGCCATGTCCTGCCTGATCACCTCACCCAAAACTTCTTAGGCCACCATCTACCTCTTCTCATACCCGTCAAAGCCAACAACTCACACCTCATAACCGAGGCATCTTGGCTTCTCCTCCGCACGTGCCCGAACCATCTAAGTCTCGCTTCCCGCATCTTGTCGTCTATGGGAGTCACACCCACCTTCTCCCGAATATCTTCATTCATAATCTTATCCAGCCTAGTGTTCCCACACATCTATCTAAGCATCCTCATCTCTGCTACTTTCATTTTCTGGATATGAGAATTCTTGACTGGCCAACAGTCAGCCCCATATAATATGGTCGGTCTACCTACCACTCGATAAAACTTGCCCTTAAGTTTTGGTGACACCTTTTTGGCATACAAGACTCCAGACGCTAACCTTCATTTTATCCACCCCACCCCAATACGATGTATGACATCCTCGTCAATCTCCCCATCCCTCGATAAGTGACCCAAGGTACTTGAAATTTCCCCTCTTCGAGATGACTTGTTTTGCTTCCCCTCACGTCACTGAACTTGCACTCCGGATATTTTGTTTAAATGTTAATTACTTATTAAAAATTGGTATAAGGTAAACAATTTTTAAGAACTGGGCGTAGGTTAAACAATGGTATTAATATTGGGTATCCGTGCACTTTTGCCTTTCGTAAAAATTTCATGGGAACTAATTCGCAATGCTGACAACGCTATTATTTTTAGGCAAATTACATATTTGCTCCACCGGTAAAAAATAATTACATTTGCTACTCAAATATACCATCCAAATATATAAAAATATACATTGATTTATATATATATATATTACGGATTATTATTTTTGAGAGCAACTATACTATATAGTTTTTTTATTATTTTTAACTGCAGCACAGGAGGAAGACGAATATTTTAATTAATCTTAGCCTTTAAATATTTTAGTGGACATGTGGCTCCAGTCTAGCTTCCTATTGAAAAGTAATAAAGGATGTATTAATGGATTTTATACGAGTATTTGAATAGTGCCAGATACATAATCGATAGAAATATTTTAGATGTGATCTAGCAATAAATTTAGGCAACCTGATATTATAGAGATAAAATCTAAGTTGATTTTAAACTCTTTTATATTACGAACCATAAATATAACACTGTTGTCTTTAATATGGAGTTATTAGTCTCCCAGAAACAGTAAAATAATTCAAGACTATACATCCTAGAATTCTAAAATGCATATTAATGCCTCCTCCATTTTAAGCACCTTTTTAATTATTCGCAAATCATTTTATAGCTTATAAAAGAATGAAATGAGTACTATACATCTTAATCTGAGCTTCAATTTCTGGCACTACGTTCCCACACCTTTTTCCTTTGGCTTTTAGATTATTTTGTAAGTTAATCGACAAATACCGAAGCTTATAAGTTTTCTAGCAATTGGTTAAGTGTTAAAACAACCAAAAAAGATCAAGATTCTTTAGGTATTTCAAATCAAATCACAAATAAGTAGGACGGATCGCGAATAAATTTTGATCAATTTATTTAGTTGTCTAATGCTATTTGCATGGAAATTCTTTACTGATTGCATAGACTACTCACTAAGTTAACATATTGGTTGGAGCAAGTGAAGTAAACAAAAGATCAACCATTACTTGGTTGTTTTTCCCAATTGCATAGACTACTCACTAAGTTAACATATGGGTTCTTCTTGCTCTTCCCTACCCATGCATCTGATTGCCTCTATTTGTCTCCTAGACTGTTTCACTGACCTGTAAGAGGAGACTGACTTTATATTTTGATAACAACCTTAAGTCTGATTTGGTGAACTGAACTATTATTAGAAGTGTGTTACTCTACTATAAAAGTTATTATTTACAATCCTATCTGTCACGATCCAAATTTCCCTCCGTAGAATGTCGTAATGACACTTAGTCTCTAAGGCTAGATAAGCCTAATAAACATGCGGAATATAACTGAAATAACAAATAAACTAACAAATACTCAAAAAATAATTGATAAGGAAAACTTCACAGCTAGCTCAACATATACAATTTTTCCCAAAACCTGGTGATATCGAGTCACAAGCTCTACAACGATGTCATAATCATCTCTATACAACAGTATCTAATAAAAGAAGGAAGATATAGAAATAGATAGAGGGTGACCACGAGGCAGTGGCGGACGCAGTGGTGGCAAGCGGGTCACCTGAACCCGCTTCATCAAAAAATAATACTGTGTATATGTATAAATTAGGATTAAAGCTGCGTAAATTTTGTATAAATATTTTATTTGAACCCACTTGACAACTACTATTTTACGACTAAAGTTATGTACTTCTAAGATTGAACCCGCTTCCACAAAATACTGGGTCCGCCACTACTCCGAGGCCTGCCGACGCAGGCAGGTGTACCTTAAAATCTCCAAGTACGAACTCAACTCACTAATACCTGGACTGGAAGGAGGTACCTGGATCTGCACAAAATATTGTACAGAAGCGTAACATGAATACACCACAACGGTACCCAGGAAGTGCCAAGCATAACCTCGGTAGAGTAATGACGAGGTCAGGTCATGGCCCTACTGGAATAAATAAGAAACATGACGAATAATTTAACGGTGCAATAATAATGACAATAGAAATAAAACAAGTAAGGAATATGCCAAAATAACTACAATGAATCAAGGCAAATAATGCATCACGGAAGAAAACAAGAAATAGTAAGTCAAGGAAACAAAACAACCAAACACAAGTGACGTAATAGAGAAGTACCAACAAGAGTCACTACCGAGGTACTGCCTCGTAGTCTCAAATCACAAAAGTAATCCACAATCTTTTCTTATATAACCACGGGAGCCTTGCATTTAGTATTGAAAATTATTTTTCCGAAATAGCTTCCCGCGTTTTAGCTCACCTTATCACACCGCGNCCTCACACCGAGCTCTCTAGGTCCAAATTATGAAAAATGAGATGAAACCCACGTTTTGAAACTTAAATTCTGCTGCCCACTCGCCCTCTATCGCGATCGCGGACAAAGACTCGCGATCGCATAGAGTAATTCTCCCCAGCTCGAATAAGTACACTTCGCAATCACATGAAATCTACATCGAACGTGATGAATAAGCTGCTTCCCCTACGCGACCGCGTCCAAGGCCACACGAACGTATAGCACAAGCCTGCCTCAGCCCCCAGCCTCGCCTTCCTTATACGCAAACGCGATCTACCCAACGTGTTCGCGATGAACAAACTTAGCACACTTCGCGATCGAATAAACCGTCTTGCGATCGCATAGAACAAATTTCACCAGTCGCCAAACAACTCTTTGCGATCATGAACCTCCACTCGCGATCGCCTATAAGGAAACCTGCACTAGAAGTGTTACATCACATACTTTTGTACGTGGGGTTTGTCGTAAGATAATCGACATAAGTTCAAAGACAAGACNCTAGTAGTTTCCCTACTAGCCACGCGTATCAAGCCCACCTTATCTCACCGCATGCGTTTCAACCCCAAAATCATATACTACCGCATGTATATCAATATCGCAACGTATCACAAATTGCACCTTAAGTGCCAATATCACAACTTGCTAAAGAAAGCAACAATAACAGTGTTTTTACAATAAAGAGTACATGGCTCAACCATAATATGTACAAGAGTCTCAACAATAACAACCGAAAGTGAATAACTCAACAGAATAGTATTTCACAACTTAACATTTTGCCTCAATGTGAATCACAACCTTTATAACTCAATACCAGTTTCATCAACGAGATATTCCAAGAATAACAACTTCAAGTAAAGAATTCACAGTTAAATAATGAATAAGGAATAGAGGAAACAACAACAACTTCAACTAAATATGTAGGACAATTAACAAGTAGGAGATGAGACAAGTAAAGCATGTGAAGATAGCCTAGAANGACATAAGTTCAAAGACAAGACTATTTTTGAGGTTATAAGTATTTATGCTATTTATAACAAGTGATAAGTAAGTGTCATGAAGGTCAGAGGGTAAACAAATCAAAGAAAGCGAGTTTCGTTGATGTTTGACATTTTAAAATAAAATATGGTCCTAGCTATAATACCCCGTATTTATGAATTAGTGCTATATAATATATCACATGAACATAATAGTAAAATATGTTATAGTAAAGTATATGAAGTATATTAGTATTTGAGTGAAATGAGAACTAGAAATTAATTATATGGTTAATTGGTTAAATATTGAATTTTAGTGGAAGATTAATAGATTAATTAGTGAATAATTATTATGTGGACATGATTCACATGGGTTAGGAATAGGTCCAGCCAAGGGATGGAGACATGAATGCACAAGGTGGAGGGGACACCTATTTTGTCTATAAAAGTTACATGTGTATTTAAAAAGGTGTGTTGACATCTTATTAAAAAGGATAACCTATGATTGGCGCATGTATAAGTAAAGTTACTACTTAATAAATTTAGATGACTTTCTTAACTTTTTATTTAAGTAAGATACTTGCTCAAAACGTGAATGGAGATACAGACCTCACTAACGTAATATTTCAAGGGATTAAGGCCATTCATGAGGTTATAGAGGATTTGTGACTATGTTATTGTAAGACCCCGTAAGTTTAACAACCTTGATACTGTTAGATACATTTTGATATGGTATTTATTTTTAGTGGAATATTTTTTGTAAAATATTTGAAAAATATAATTTTATATAGTTATTAATATTACTACTTCCGAATATGCTTTAAATTATACACATAATATGAGAAAAATTATGGGATTTTCTTTATTATAAAGATAGAAGTTATTTTCTCACAAGAAAAGAATATTATGTTTTTACCATTTTAAGAATTAAGCGTATGAAAATTTGAACTCTTTACACGAGATTAGCAAAATTAGAAGTTAATAAAATATATGTATTTTTTACATGGATGTTTTAATGAAATAATAGTGTATGTATTGATTTTATGGTACATAATTTATTAATATTTTAATATTTTAATAGTAATACTTTAGGATGAGGACGAGATCTCTAAGTTTTCTTGATATTATCCATGCTAGTTCACGTGATAGTGTCTATTCAATTAGACATCTATATATTATTATATTAACAAAATTGTTAGAGGAGTCAAATAACCATGTGAGTGCATATAAGAGGGGTTATCATCTAATATATGTTATTGATATATTTTATTAGATGACCATGTGTCATCAATTAAGGAAAGAGTGGACGGGGGAGGATCCCACGTGTAAGAAGGAAGAGGTGATATATATATATATATACCCCCCCACAGAGTTAGGTAAGACACTTACCTCAAAACACGCTAACTCAATCCACTAGTAGGCCTTTCTCTCGATTATCCAACTCCGAATGGCTCGAATCTACCAAAAAAATTTCATACCATAAATATAAATTATAGGAAACTATTTCGAATCATAAAGTTACGATCTTTGCAAAGAAATAAAAAGTCAACCCAGGCTCGCGTCTCGGAACCCGACCAAAATTACAAAATCCAAACACCATTTGATAACGAGTCCAACCATATAAGAATTACTCAAATCCGACCTCAAATCATCTTTCAAAACCCCAAAATTTAGTCTAGGAAGTTTTCACAATCCCCCCCCCCCC
>AWOL01S0009306.1:22020-59355 GCA_000715115.1 Nicotiana otophora | reverse complement strand
CCATTTATACGCATATGCATGACATTATAAATATTTCATGATTTACAGAGCTATCCAGACTTACAGGTTGAGTTCTTTATTCCATGTTTCTTTTATGTCCTTTATATACTAATTTATATGCCTTACATACTCGGTACATTATTCGTACTGACGTCCTTTTGTTGTGGACGTTGCACTCATGCCTGCAGGTATAGATAATCAGTTTGACGAGCCCTCATAGTAGATGAAGTTAGCATTCAGTGAAGGATCGGTAAGACTCCACTTCATTCGGAGTGCAGCCGAGTCTGTAGGTCATCATGTTAGAGTTTTACTACAGACTTATGGGCAGGCCGGGTCCATGTCCCGACCATGTTTTGATGTCAAATACTCTTAGAGGCTTTGTAGACACAGGTTCATCATGTACAGTATGTCAGAGGCCTTGACGACCCATATGTATTCGTGTTTTAAGTACGATGGTTCGCTGATACAACATTTGCCCACTTATAGTTATACATTACGAGTCGTGGCCATGTTGGCCCATGATAGTTGAAGGAAAAAAAAGAGTTACAGAGTGGTTCACTCGGGCCAGTACTGCACCGGGTGCCAGCCACGCGGCCCACATCTCCGCAGGTTGGGGCGTGACAAAAAGATTCAGCAGTCTTTAAGGTTCCGAAATGCGCCGAACATGATCTGAATTACACCCGAGGTCCCCGGGACCTCAACTAAATATACCAACAAGTCCTAAAACATCATACGAATATGCTTAAAGCGTTAAATCACATCAAAGAACACTAGAACCACGAATCGCACATCGATTCAATCCTAATGAACTTATAAACTTTTGAATTTCAAAACTAATGCTGATTCATACCAAAACAACTCAGATTGACTTTAAATTTTTCACATAAGTCATAAATGACATGACATATCTATTTCAACTTTCGGAATTGAAATCTGACCCTGGTATCAATAAAGTCAACTCTCGGTCAAACTTTTTAATATTCCAAACCTTCAATTTTCTAACTTTCGCCAATTCACGCCGAAACGACCTACGGACCTCCAAGTCAACATCCGAACACGCTCATAAGTCTAAAATCACCATAAGGAGCTATTGAAATCATCGAAACTCCATTCTGGAGTCATCTATACAAAAGTCAAACTACGATCAACTCTATCAACTTTAGACTCCAATGTAGGAACTATGTGTCCCATTTCACTCCGAAACTCAACCGAAACCAAAATCAAACACCTCAGCAAGTTACATAACCACAATATAACATAGAGGAGGCAATAAATAGTAGATCTGGGCTGAAATGCTCAAAACGATCGGCCGGGTCGTGACATCCTCCCCTTCTTAAAATAAGCGTTCGTCCTCGAACGGGTATAGAGGCATACCTGAAGTAATGAAAAGATGAGGATAACGTCTACGCATATCATGCTCGATCTCCCAAGTTGACTCCTCGACTGGCTAACCCCTCCACTGGACCTTCAGTGAAGCAATGTTCTTCGACCTCAACTTTCGGACCCGCCTATCCAAAATGGCCACCAGCTCCTCAATATAAGACAAATCCTTCCAACTGGACTGATCTAAAGTCTAACACATGAGACGGATTGTCGTGATACTTTTGGAGCATAGAAACATGGAATACTGGATGAACTGCAGCTAGACTAGGTGGCAGTGAAAGCTTGTAGTCCACCTCTCTGATCCGATTGAGAATCTGAAAAGATCGATATACCTATGGCTCAACTTGCCCTTTTTCTCGAGCCTCATAACACCCTTCATGGGCAAAACCCGGAGCAAGACCCGCTCCCCAATCATGAATGCAATATCGTGAACCTTCCGGTCCGAATAATCTTCTGTCTAGATTGGGCTATACGAAGTTGATCTTGAATTAATTTAACCTTTTCCAAATCATCCTGAACCAAGTATGTACCCAATAGCATAGCCTCATCCGGCTCAAACAACCCACCGGAGATCGACACTGCCTCCCATACAAGGCCTCACACGGAGCCATCTGAATGCTCGACTGGTAATTGTTGTTGTAGGCAAACTCCACAAGCGGCAAGTAATGATCCTAAGAACCCCCAAACTCTATCACACATGCACGAAGCATATCCTCCAATATCTGAATATTACTCTCGTGATGTCCGTCTGTCTGAGAGTGAAATGTTGTACTCGAATCAACCTGCGTGCCTAACTCACACTGTACATCCCTCCAGAATCGCGATGTAAATTGCGTACCCTGGTCAGAGATGATAGATACCGGCATGCTATGAAGTTGGACAATCTCGCGAATATAAACGTGAGCGAACTGCTCTGAAGAATAAGTAGTCACCACTGGAATAAAATGAGCTGACTTGATCAACCTATCCACAATCACCCATACTGCATCGAACCTACTCAGAGTCTGTGGGAGCCCAACAACAAAATCCATAATAACCCGTTCCCATTTCCAATCGCTAGCCTCTGAAGCAATCCACCTGGCCGTTGATCCTCATACTTCACTTACTAACAATTTAGGCTCCGAGATACATACTCCACTACTCCGAGCTGCATACTCCACTATGTCTTTCTTCATCCTCATCTACCAGTAGTGCTGCCTCAAGTCCTGATACATCTTAGTGGCACCCGGATGAATGGAGTACAGTTAACTGTAGGCCTCCCGAAGAATCAACTCATGCAAACCATCTACATTGGGCACACACAGCCTGCCCTGCATCTGTAACACACAGCATCCCCAGTAGTGACCTCCTTGGCATCGTCATGATGAACCGTGTCTTTGAGGACAAACAAATGGGGGTCGTCATACTGACTCTCTCTGATATGATCATATAGGGAAGACCGAGAAACCACACAATCCAAAATTTGACTCGACTCCGAAACATCCAATCTAATAAACTGGTTGGCCAAGGCATGAACATCCAATGCTAATGGCCTCTCCGCTGCCGGTAGATTTGCTAAACCGCCCAAGATTTTTGCCTTTTGACTCAAGGCATCGACCACCACATTGGCTTTCTCGAGATGATATAGAATGGTGATATCATAGTCCTTAAGCAAATCTAACCATCTTCGCTGATGCAAGTTAAGATCCTTCTGTTTGAACAGATGTTGTATACGCCGGTGGTCGGTATAGACCTCACAAGGGACACCATAAAAATAGTACCGCCAAATCTTCAAGGCATGAATAATAGCTGCTAACTCAAGGTCGTGGACAAAATAGTTCTTCTCATGCACCTTCAGATGTCTAGACGCGTAGGCAATCACCCTACCGTTTTGCATCAACACCGTGCTGAGGCCAACACACAACGCATCACTGTACAAAGTGTAAGACCCCAAACACGTAGGCAACACCAACACTGGGGCTGCAGTCAAAGTAGTCTTGAGCTTTTGAAAGCTCTCCTCACACTCATCGGTCCACCTGAACGGAGCACCCTTCTGGGTCAATCGGGTCATATGTGTAGCAATAGATTAGAAACCCTCTACGAATCGAAGGTAATACCCTGTCAAACCAAGAAACCTCTGGATCTCAGTAGCTGAAGACAGTTTGGGATAACTCTACACTGCTTCAATCTTCTTTGTATCTACATTGATCCCCTCACTCGACACTACATGACCCCAAAACGGCACTAAATCAAGCCAGAATTCACACTTTAAAAAATTTGCATATAACTTCATTTCTCTTGAGGTTTAGAGCACGGTCCTCAGGTACTGCTCATGATCCTCTCGGCTCCGGGAGTAGACCAAGATGTCGTCGATAAACACGATGACGAATGAGTTAAGATAGGGCTAGAGTACACTGTTCATCAAGTGCATGAATACTACTATCACGATTAGGATGTCGTGATGGCACCTAGTCTCTAAGACTAGGTAAGCCTAACACTTAGTGAGTCTATAGAAGAATTTGACAAACAATTAATAATTAGGAAATAGAACCTTATTACACAACTTACAATTCCCAAAACCGGTAGTAAAAGTCATAAGCTCTATTGAGTTTGCTACAAAATCTTTAAATACAATTGTTCAAAATAGAGATAAATAGTGCAAGTACAAAAACTTAAGGCCACTCCAAGGCCTATGAACGCAACAACAAGTTTTCCTTGAGTCTCCACAACAAGATCCGTACAGCTAGCTAGCGATCGACTGACTCCGAATTACCTGGATCTGCACAAAAATGTGCAGAAGTGTAGTATGAGTACACCACAGCGGTACCCAGTAAGTATCAAGACTAACCTCAATGGAGTAGTGACAAGGGACAGTCAAGACACCTACTTGACTAGATAACCTGAACAAGTATAGGTATAGAACTAACATAGTACATTATCTCTACAGAACTACGCATAATAACAACAATAATGCGGTTCTTACAATAGGAATTAGAAGCAACAATTAGGACGAGACACCACAAGTAATAACACAATAGAGTAAGTTGGAAATAGTTTAAATCCGGTGAAAAACAAATAAAGAAAAGACAAGTAGCAACTTGATAAGAATAACCGCTTTAGCACCAATAATCACTTGGTATCTTGTGCCCTCATTACAACCGATAACCGCGCGAACGACATACGTGCCAATAGAACTAATCTCACATATAAGACAAGTAGACGGAGTACGTACAAATGATCGGTAGCATCAGTGTTCCTCTTCTTAAACCGATACAGTGATAAAGTACGTGTATGCTTGTGCAAGTGTTCTACCATAACTCAAGTCAACAAGTAAGAATAGAGACAATGAATGGCACATAAGAAGCGATTACCACGAAATGTACACGGTATAACTCACACAGGGTAGACACACCACTTCACAAATAACAACAATAACACTGCCTCCAGGCCATCACAAGTCATCACAAATCAATCCCCGACATAGCCCACCTTGTCTCGCCACATGCCCAATAATAAAGTAAATGCCCGCCTTATCTTGCCGCACGCGCATAATAATGTTCCCACCTTGTCTCGCCACATGCGCAAACCCATATATATAGAGCCCGCCTTGTCACGCCACATGTACATATATCAATAGTAATAACAACATGACTGAAACCTCGTGCAAATACCCGAACAAAACCTTCCAACAATATCACATGCCAAAAACACAACATCACAATAGAATGACTTTCACAACATGTGCCCATATTCCACAACATTTCATCTAAATAGTGTCAATACCACAACCGCGCATAGCCCTCGGCTCAACAAACTAAGTACAACAACAACAACAACAACAACACGAGAATGCGACAAGTAAATCAACTCAAGAGCTTTGGATCACAAAGAAGCGGTAGAACGAGCTCATAAAGAATAAACACACTATGGAATACTAGCCTCAATAAGAATGGCTCAACAAGGGAGAAATACTATGTGACCAATTATTCTAAATAAGGATGAGGCAACTACAACAAAGGATAACTAAACTTCATTTAGGGTTGAGCAATTACGAAGAGATAATAATAATTTCAATTAAGGATAAGCAATTAGGAAAGGATATCATGGAAATCGAAGAGACAACAACTTCAGTTAAGGCACACAAGAGTCAAATAGGAAATAAGGGTTGGGCATGAAGCAATTAATTCCAATTAAGACCCGTAGAGGTAAAACTAGTAAATGGGGAACTTAACATAACAAAACAACTTCATATCTTATGAACATAAGAACCTAAGAGCCCTAAAAGGTCAACTTTCCACAAATAAGCCCGACACGTACTCATCACCTAGCGTACACGGACTTCACATGACACAATTTGCACCAAAGACTCAATACTTAAGGGGTAGTTTCCTCCATACAAAGTTAGGCAAAATACTTACCTCAAACCACGCTCAATCAATCAATTAGTAGGACTTTCCTCAATTTCCAATTTCGAACGACTTGAATCTAGCCAAAATAATTTAATACTATAATTATAACTATATGAAACTAATTTAAATAATGAAATAGTGATCTTAGTTATATAAGAATTGAAAAATTGCTCCAAAGAGTCAACCCAGGCCCGCGTCTCGAAACCCGATCAGAATTACAAACCGATTCACCCATTCGATATCGAGTTCAACCATACCAAAATTATCAATTTTTTTACCTCAATTCCTCCTTCAAATCATCATTTTATATTTTAAAAGATTTTTACAAATTTCCCCCAAATTTCCAACTTAATTCACTAATTAACTGATGAAAATAGCAATGGATTAATTAAATATAACAAGATTCAGGTAGAGAATACTTACCCCAATGAGTTGCTTGAAATACCCACAAAAACGTTCCCAAATCCGAGGTCTACAACTCAAAATATGAAGAACATGGCCAAACGTTCGACTTATATGATTATGCCCAGGACTTCCGCATTTGCGGACAAGGAAGCGCATCTACGCTCTAGCATTTGCGATGAAAGGCAGCCCGGCAAAGGACCGCACCTGCAAAATTTTACGTCGCATTTGCAACTGCGCAGAAGCGTAAATGAAGTCGCAGAAGCGAGGCCCATCGCATGTGCGATCTTCTAGCCGCAGAAGAGGCATCGCGCATGCGTGAAAATGTCTGCAGAAGTGGCAATACATGGCCATTGCCATTGTTGCAGAAGAGACCAGAATACCGCAAGCACATGCGGTCAAAATTTTGCAGGTGCGATTGCACCAGGTTATGCCCAGAACCAGGTTCATTCAACATGCTCTAAACTGTCTGAATCTCGTCTGAAACTCACCCGAGCCACTCGGGATCCCGTAAAAATATACCAACCAGTCCCGTAACATAATACGGACCCCCTCGAGGTCTCAAATCACAACAAACAATGTCAGAACTATGGATCCCACCATGAATCAAACTTATGAAATTTCAAATATTCCAACTTATAAAACCCATGCCGAAACACATCAAATCAACCCAGAACGACGTCAAATTTTGCATGCAAGATCCAAATGACATAATAGAGCTATTCCAACTTTCGGAATTGCATTCTGAACCCTATATCACCAAAGTCAACTCTCGGTCAAACCCCTCAACATTCCAACAACCTCAACTTTCCAATTTTTTGCCGAAATGCTTCAAATTACCCTACAGACCTCCAAATTCAAATCCGGACACACGCGTAAGTCCAAATCACCATACGAAACTATTGGAACCATAAAAATTCCATTTCGGAGTTGTCTACAAAAAAGTCAAATTTCGGTCAACTCTTGTTGTTTAATATTCTAAAACCCGAATCCTTCTTCCACATCAAATCCCGAATCATCTGAAGTCCGAACTCGACAATGCATGCATGCCATAACACATAATATGGAGGTGCTCAAGACCTTAAGCCACTGAACGAAGCGCTAATACTCGAAATGACAGGTCGGGTCATTACATTCTCCCCCTCTTAAACAAACGTTTGTCCTCGAACGTGCCAAGAATCATCCAGAAGTCATCCAATCACTGAATGTATTAATCCTACATACACCCGTGGTGATCCCATGTCACCTAAAATCAACATAGGCCCGGCGACGCCATCTCAACTGACATTTGTTCCTTCCGCCAACACCAATAAGCCTTAGAACCAAATTCCTCATCATCCCATCATTCCCAAAAGACCTGATTCCTGCATCAACACACAGTACTAACCTCAACCAGTTGCGACAACTTATGCCTACACCCACAGGGCACAACCACACGACGTAACACATTATACATATTCCCTTAACAACAACCCTAGCCAATCAACTCTCCATAATTAAATCCAGCACCGACCATTAGCCTCACATCCATTAAAACCCCGTTTTAAACCTTCACAACACTAACAACGATTCAATAAAGATGAAGAACTCACTACTATTCACCCAAATCAACAAATTACATCTAACGCCTCCTAGTCACACCCCTTGCAAGCTAAAACCCAATAAGCACAACACGAATATGACTGAATATGCAAAGAGAAACACACGAGAGAACTATCAAACAAGCCCGACAGGTACATCTCCCTATTAGTACCATACTACGAATCAATTTAACAAGGAAGAATTAAGGTATATGAACAAATCACAAGGATCTCATCCTGATATAACTCTACTATGGCCCGTAGCCCGGTTCAAACGTATCAAATCACATAAAGACGCGAGGATCCTATCCTCAGCTCTGAATCGCAGGTAGCATACACATCTCACCACCCGAAACCTTCAATTAATTCAATTCCGCTGATAAAATCACGACACATACTGAACTCTCACATCGGTAGAGCATCTAAATCACAAATCGTAACCCATCACCTAGAGATCACATCAAAACTATCGAAATGAGGAACATAAAGTCACTCAAAATCTCATAACTCTCAATAATGAATAAAAACAAAACGGTAGACACATGCTACCACTATAGAATCTCCCAACAGGGATAAACACATAAGCAGAGTACTAAATCACAAAACTCACTCACATATGAAGCAAAATAGAAGGACTCATCCCGATAAGCAGAACCAAAACAAAGTACGAATAATGCTTCTCTATAACAAATCGAAACCATACATGTACAATATCATCTGGTGCAGCATCCTCAGGCCTACTATAGGAAACACATCAACGGGTCGGGCCTCCCCTTCTTGGGCGCCCTCTACTCGCCTGACCTGTAACCCAAGCTGACGGTGCAAGGATAACAACAGCCGGAATCAAACTCATATCCTGAATACTTCATTGTGACACATTTGTCCGGAGTGTAGGACAATCTCTCACCATGTGGCTGGTATCTCCACACTCAAAGCAACCTCTCTGATGACGTGGTTGAAGAAACTGTGCGGTACGGGTACTCTGGGACACATGGGTACCTGAAACACTGTGTGAAGCCTAAAGTGCAAACTGAACTGGATGACCTACAAAGCCTCTACCATGCCATACCCTGCCTCCAAAATAAGGACCAGTAGATCTCTCTGATCTGCGAGACCTCTTAGCCTCCCTGTCCTATCTCTCTTGACCCCGCTTGTTCTCTCTCATGACCTCATTTCCCCCCCCTCTCTCTCTCTCCTAGTCCCGCCTATCCTCTCTCTCCTGGTCCCACATGCTCTCAAATCAGCGGGCAATCTCTACTACCTACTGAAATGGAACATCTGACCCCAACTCCTGAGCCATACTGAACCAGATATCATGTCTGAGCCCTTCAATGAATCTATAGACTCGCTCTCTAATTGTAGAGACCAAAGTAGGTGCATGTCTGGACAAATCACTAAATCTAACAACATACTATGACATAGACATAGTGCCCTGGCGCAACTGCTTAAACTCCGCGCGCCATGCATTCCGAAGGGTTTGAGGAACAAACTCTCTCAGGAACATCTCTGAAAACTGAACCTATGAAAGTGAAGCTGTATCGGCCGGGCTACCCAACTCATATGCTCGCTACCACTGATATGCCGATCCTTTAAGCTAGAACGTAGTAAAAGCAACCCCATTCATCTCCACAATACCCATAGTACGGATAATGCGGTGACACTCCTCTAGAAAACCTTGTGCACCCTCTGAATCTAAACCACTAAAAGTAGGAGGGTCATAGTTCTTGAACCTTTCAAGTCTAAGTTGTTCTTCCTTAGATGTTGCGGCCATAACCATGGGTTGAACTGGGACCATAGGCTGAGTCGCCATGACACCTGGAACCTGACCAATGTGGACTCGCTGCTCTAGAGTACGGGCGATGGGAGTTTGAGTCCCTCCCCCGATCTGTGAAGTAGTTGGTGCAACCGAAATCAACCCCGCCTGAGCCAAAGTACCAAACATGCTCAGGAACTGTGCTAAGGTCTCCTGAAGTCCGGGAGCAACAACAGGTGCCTCCGGTGTCCGTACCCCAATATGAGCTACTGGTGGCTCCTCAACTGCTGCTCTGACAAGTGCTCTAGCTGTAGCACGTGCTCCTCCTTGGCCCCTACCTCTGCCTCTATCCTTAGCAACACCTACTCCGGGGGTAGCGTCATCAGTAACTGCAGCTCGTGTCCTTACCATCTGTGAGAGAATAAAATGATAAAAACTCAAACTTCTGGATCAATAAACTTGCACGATAGGAAATGAAGAAGTGAAACTGTCCTAATAGTTTTGTAGCCTCTCAAAGATAAGTACATACATCTCCGTACCGATCCGCAAGACTTTACAAAACTCGCTTATGACTCATATCACCTATGAACCTAGAGCTCTGATACCAACTTGTCAAGACCAAAATTTCCCTCTGTATGATGTCGTGATGGCACCTAGTCTCTAAGACTAGGTAAGCCTAACACTTACTGAGTCTACATAAGAATTTGACCAATAATTAATAATTAGGACATAAAACCTTATTACTCAGCTTACAATTTCCAAAACTGGTAGTACAAGTCATAAGCTCTACTGAGTTTGCTACAAAACCTTTAAATACAACTGTTCAAAATAGAGATAAACAATGCAAGTACAAAAACAAGTTTTCCTTGAGTCTCCACAGCAAGATATGTATAGATGGCTAGTGATCGACTGACTCTAAATTACCTAGATCTGCACAAAAATGTGCAGAAGTGTAGTATGAGTACACCACAATGGTACCCAATAAGTATCAAGACTAACCTCAGTGGAGTAGTGATGAGGGACAGTCAATACACCTACTGGACTAGATAACCTGAACAAGTATAGGTATAGAACTAACATAGTACATTATCTCTACAGAACTACGCATAATAACAACAATAATACAGTGCTTACGATAGGAATTAGAAGCAACAATTAGGAGCGAGACACCACAAGTAATAACACAATAGAGTAAGTTGGACACAGTTTAAATCCGATGAAAAACAAATAAATAAAAGACAAGTAGCAACTTGATAAGAATAATTGCTTTAGCACCAATAATCACTTGGCATCCTCTGCCCTCATTACAACTGATAGCTGCGCAGACGACTCACGTGACAATAGAATCAATCTCACATATAAGACAAGTAGACAGAGTACGTACAAATGCTCAGTAGCATCAACGTTCCTATTCTTAAACCGATACAGCGATAAAGTATGTGTATGCTTGTGCAAGTATTCTACCATAACTCAAGTCAACAAGTAAGAGTAGAGACAATGAATGGCACATAAGAAGCGATTACCATGAAATGTACAAGGTATAACTCACACATGGTAGACACACCACTTCACAAATAACAGCAATAACACTTCCCCCAGGCCATCACAAGTTATCACAAATCAAACCCTGACATATCCCACCTTGTCTCGCCACGTACACAATAATAAAGTAAATGCCCGCCTTATCTCGCCGCACGCACATAATAGTGTTCCCACTTTGTCTTGCCATATGCTCAAACCCATATATATAGAGCTTGCCTTGTCACGCCGTATGTGCATATATCAATAGTAACCTTATCATGGCAGAAACCTCGTGCAAACACCCGAACAAAACCTCCCAACAATATCACGTGCCAAAAACACAACATCACAATAGAATGACTTTCATAACATGTGCCCATATTCCACAACATTTCATCTAAACAGTGTCAATACCATAACCGCGCATAGACCTCGGCTCAACAAACTGAGTACAACAACAACAACACGAGTATGCGAGAAGTAAATCAACTCAAGAGCTTTGGATCATAGAGAAGCGGTAGAATGAGCTCAGAAAGAATAAACATAATAGGTAATAGTAGCCTCAATAATAATGGCTCAACCAGGGAGAAATACTATGTAACAAGTTATTCTAAATAAGGACGAGGCACCTACGGCAAAGGATAACTAAACTTCTTTTAGGGTTGAGCAATTACGAAGAGATGCAGCCAATTCAATTAAGGATAAGCAACAGAAAAGATAATCATAACCTCAAATAAGGACAGACAATTACAGAAGAGATAATAATAATTTCAATTAAGGATAAGCAATTTGGAAAGGATATCATGGAAATCGAAGAGACAACAACTTCAGTAAAGGCACACAAGAGTCAAATAGGAAATAAGGGTTGAGAATGAAACAATTAATTCCAATTAAGACTCCTAGAGGTAAAACTAGTAAATGGGGAACTTAACATAACAAAACAACTCCATATCTTATGAACATAAGAACCTAAGAGCCCTAAAAGGTCAACTTTCGACAAATAATCCCGACACGTACTCGTCACCTAGCGTACATGGACTTCACATGACACAATTTGCACCAAAGACCCAATACCTAATGGGTAGTTTTCTCCACACAAAGTTACGCAGAATACTTACCTCAAACCATGCTTAATCAATAAATTAGTAGGCCTTCCCTCAATCTCCAACTCCGAACAACTTGAATCTAGCCAAAACAATTTCATACTATAATTATAACTACATGAAACTAATTTGAATAATGAAATAATGATCTTAGTTAGCTAAGAATTGAAAAATCGCCCCAAAAAGTCGACCCGGACCCACATCTCGGAACCCGACCAAAATTATAATAACTGAATCACCCATTTGATATCGAGTTTAACCATACCAAAATTATCAATTTTCGACCTCAATTTGTCCTTGAAATCATCATTTTACATTTTGAAAGATTTTACAAATTCTTCCTAAATTTCCAACTTAATTCACTAACTAAATGATGAAAATAGCAATGGATTAATGAAATATAACAAGATTCGGGTAGAGAACACTTGACCCAATGAGTTTCTTGTAAAACCCATGAAAACTCTCCCAAAACCGAGGTTTACAACTCAAAATATGAAGCAAATGGCCAAATCCTCGACTTATATGATTCTGCCCAGGACTTCCGCATTTGCTGACAAGGAAGCGACCAGAATATCACAAAAGCAAACATGCACCTACGGTCAAAATTTTGGAGGTGCGATTGCACCAGGTTCTGCCCAGAACCAGCTTCATTCAACATGCTCTAAACGGTCCGAATCTCGTTTGCAACTCACCCGAGCCACTCGGGACCCCGTCCAAATATACCAACCAATCCGGTAACATAACACAAACCTGCTCGAGGTCTGAAATCATAACAAACAACGTCGGAACTATGGATCACACCATGAATTGAACTTATGGAATTTCGAATATTCCAACTTCTTAAACCCATGCCGAAACACATCAAATCAAACCTGGAACGACGTCATACTTTGCATGTAAGATCCAAATGACATAACAGAGCTATTCTAACTCTCGGAATCGTATTCCGAACCCGATATCACCAAAGTCAACTCTCGGTCAAACCCCTCAACCTTTCAACAACCTCAACTTTTCAATTTGTTTGCCGAAATGCTTCAAGTTACCCTACAGATCTCCAAATCCAAATCCGGACGCACGCCTAAGTCCAAATCATCATATGAAACTATTGGAACCATAAAAATTCCATTCCGTATTTGTCTACACAAAAGTCAAATTCCGGTCAACTCTTGCTACTTAATCTTCTAAAACATGAATTCTTCTTCCACATCAAATCCTGAATCATCCAAAGTACGCACACACGTCATAATACTAATACAGAGCTGCTCGAGACCTTAAGCCACTGAATGGAGGGATAATACTCGAAATGACCGATCGGGTCGTTACTGCTGTTGGGGCGTTGGTTAGTCCAAATGACATCATAAAGAACTCATAATGACTATACCGAGTCTTGAAGGCAGTCTTTGCAATATACAGCTCCCAAATCTTCAACTGATGATAGGATGACCGTAAATCAATCTTTGAGAACATTCTGGCACCCTATAGCTGATCAAATAGGTCATCAATGCATGGTAATGGATACTTGTTCTTAATTGTAACCTTGTTTAATTGTCGATAATCAATACACATGCGCATCAAACTATCCTTCTTCTTTACAAACAAGACTGGAGCTCCCAAAGGTGATACACTATGCCGAATGGAACCCTTATCAAGAAACTCTTGCAACTGCTCATGTAACTCTTTTAGCTCCCCTGGGGCCATACGATAAGGTGGAATAGAAATGGGTTGAGTTCCCGGCAACAGATCAATACCAAAATCGATATCCCTATCGGGCGGCATTCCCGAAAGATCCACTAGAAACCCATATGGATAGTCCCTCACTACCGGAGCTGACTCAACGGTAGGAGTATTAATACTGACATCTCTCACAAAGTCTAGATATGCCTCACACTCCTTCCCAACCATCTGTTGTGCCTTAAGAAAAGACACCACCCTGCTAGGAACATAATCCAAAGTACCCCTCCGCTCCAACCGCGGCAAACCTGGCATAGCCAACGTCACTATCTTGGTGTGACAAGCAAGAATAACATGATAGGGCAACAACCAGTCCATACCCAAGATAACATCAAAATCTACCATACTGAACAATAATAAGTCTGCTCTGGTCTCAAAACCACCAAGAACAACTAAACACGACCGATACGCACGACAACAATAATGGAATCTCCCACATGCATGGACACATAGACATGAGAACTCAAAGAAGCACTGGATATACCTAAATATGGAGCAAAGTAAAATGATACATAGGAATAAGTGGAGCCTGGATCAAATAGGACTGATGCATCTCTATGACAAACTGGAACAATACCTGTGATAACTGAGTCGGATACACTGCCTCCATCTTAGTTGGAAGAGAATAACATCTGGCCTAGCCCTTCCCTCTAGGGTGACCTCTACCCGCTCGACCTCCACCTCTAGCTGGCTGTGCAAGTAGAGTGACAGTTGGTGTGGTATCCATGACTTGAGAAGCCTAAGGACCCTATAAAATATGTGGGGCCTGAGTAGTCTGTGGGGGGTCACCCCTCTTGAGTCTGGGGCATTCCCTCACCATAAGGCAAGTGTGACCACACTCAAAATAAGCGCTCGGAGGACGTGGCTGCTGGAACTAGCTCGGGCCTGATTGATTGGACTGTCCACTGAAAGCACCTCGTGCAGGAGGTGCACTAGACAGTGGCGATGCATAATGGGCAACCTGAGACCTGTTAGTGGCCAGGACACCACTGGAAGCCAGAAGTGTTGAGTGAACAGGGTAGCTCACATAGCCCCTACCATAACGAGCTATAACTGGGCACGGGCACCACAATATATGCTAGAATCTTGAGGCCTCTTGGCCTCCCTCTCCTATCTCTCATGGGCCCATATACCCTCCAATCTCTGAGCGATATCCACAGCTTGCTGGTATGGGATGTCAGTCTCGAACTCTCGAGCCACGCTGAATCTAATACCAGGGTTAAGCCTGTAATGACCAGATCAGTTATTTTGATCTCTAGTGTGTCGTCCAATAGTTTAAGGCAGTGAGTAGCTTCACTTCAGGTATTATGACTTGTACGTGTAGTCGGAATTGAATTTCGGGAAGTTCGGAGTTAATTTAGAGAGAAAATTATAATTTTGGAAGTTTTAAATTGGAAGAATTGACTAAGGTATGACTTTTGAGTAAACGACCTTAGAATTGGGATTTGAAGGTTCCAATAGGTTTGTATGATGATTTCAAACTTGGGCGTATGTTCGGATTGAGTACCGAGTGGTCCGGGAGCATTTCAGTGCCTATTATGGAAGGTTGGTATTTTGGAAGTTTAAGAAATTCTTAAGTTTGATTTGAAATGAATTTTGGTGTTATCGATGTCTGTTTGAAGTTTCGAGCCTTGGAATAGATTTGTATCGTGATTTGTGACTTGCACGTAAATTTTGGCATCATTCCGAGATGTTTAAGTGTAATTCGGACGCGTTTGGCAAAGTTTGAAGATTGGAAAGTTGAAAGAAAGGTTTTATCCATCGATTTGTAATTTTGACATTGTTTGGCATTATTTGAGGCTTCGACTAAGTTCGTATTGCATTTTAGGACATGTTGGTATATTTGGTTAAGGTCCGAGGGCCTCGGGTGGATTTCGGATGGTTAGCAGATCTATTTTTGGACTAAGGAAATGCTAGATTTTCTCTGTTGCTGGTGCGATCGCTTCTGCGGAAGCTTAATCGCAGAAGTGACCTCGTAGAAGTGAGGGACTGATTGTAGAAACAGATGGATTGGGACAGTGTAGAGGTCACAGGTGCGAAGCATTTTCCGCACCTGCGAGATCGCAGATACAAAGGAAAACATGCAGAAGCGGAGGTTGGGCTGATGGAGAAGGAGGCAGAAGCGACAATTTGTGCGTAGAAGAGCATGCGCAGAGGCGCATTCCAGCACGCGAAGCGGAAATGGCCAGGTGAGGGATGTTCGGAGAGGCGAGATTTGACTCGCAAAAACGAGGCCGATGATTCGGCAATTCCGTCCGCAAAAGCGAAAACTGGGCAGAACATAAGGGATCAAACTTGGTCATTTCATCATTTTCATTTGGGATTTGTGGAGCTCGGTTGTTGGGAAATTTTGAGGAGTTTTCATCATGTAACACAAGGTAAGTAATTTTCCACTTGTTGTGAGCTAAATGTAAGGTTTATATATGGATTTAAGGAGGAAAATTTAGGAAGTATTGTGGGATTTTGGTAGAAAACCTAGAATTGATAATTTTGGATTTTGACCACGATTTTGGAAATGGAATTAAGAATAAATTATATATTTGAGTATATTATGGGTAAGGTTTATCTTCGAACATTTTCGGAATCCGGACACGTGAGCATGAGGTTTGACTTTATTGACTTTTTTAGCACAGTTGCGAATTGTTATAAATTGATTAATTATTGGTGATAGAGTATATATTTATGGATTTACACATTTGTTTGACTAGTTTTGGAGAGACGAGCATCAATTTGAGGTGTTAGAGTGGCGTTGGAGTTGGCTATGGAACTTCGGAGCGAGGCAAGTCTCCTGTCTAACTCTGTGAGGGGGAAAATACCCCTAGGTGATGTATTTGATATGTGCTACTTGTTGTGAGGGCTACATACGCACGAGGTGACGAGAGTCCGTACGTAACTGTCATGACCCAGTTCTCCCTCCGTAAGATGTCGTGACGGCATCTAGTATCTACGACTAGGTAAGCCTAACAAATTGCGGAAATAAAAAAATGGAATTAAAACTTAACAACTAACTGCAACAGATAACAAAATAACTGGTAACAATGCCGCCCGGCATGTACAATAACCAACACCCTAGTAATACACAGTATTCCCAAAAATCGGAACATCATAAGTCACAAGCTATAGAAAAGAAACTAGTATCTCTATACACCAGAGTCTAACAAAAGAAGTACGGAAGGTAAATGACACATGAGGGATTAGAGGGGGACTTCGAGGTTTGCGAATGCGGAAGATGTACCTTGAAGTCTCCGTACAGCAACATGCACTCTTAGCTAGTAGCGAGGCTGATAAGAAGTACCTGGATCTGCACACAAAACATGTGCAGAAGAGTAGCGTGAGTACACCACAACAGTACCCAGTAAGTACCAAGCCTAACCTCAGTAGAGTAGTGACGAGGTCAGGTCTGGGCCCTACTAGGAATAAGACAGATGCTATAATAAAAATGAAGTAAAACGGAGAAGATAACAGCAAGTATTCACAAAGCAATAACGACACCGCACAATGATATAACAACAGGGGCACTCCCGAGATACCGTCTCGTAGTCCCAAAAGTAAATATACATGGAGAACTCCCGAGGTACTGCCTCGTGGTCTCAAAAGTAATTATGCAAGGAGAACTCCCGAGGAACCGTCTTGTAGTCTCAAAAATAAATGTGCAGGGAGAACTCCCGAGGAACCGCCCGTAGTCTCAAAATTAAATGTGCAGGCAGAACTCCCGAGGAACTGCCTCGTAGTCTCAAAATTAAATGTGCAGGGAGAACTCCCGAGGAACCGCCTCGTAGTCTCAAAAGTAAACACACAGCTCAAACTGATAAATACAATATTTAACATCAAGATTTCTACAGTTATACTGATAAAGAACAAGGAAAAACAGGAAATCAACTAGGCATGCTTCACAGAGTTCAAATGAGCAGTTAAAGCACGTAGACATGCAATATTAGACTAAACAGGATAACTACACATATTGGAACAGCTTAATTAAGAATGAAAACAGACTAATACTCATTTAAACGACATAACTCAAATTAAAGGAAAAATAGGTTGCTACTCAGTAAAATAAATCGGGTTTTACAACAAATATCCCGTGTACGTACTCATCACCTCACGTACACAGCATTCACATATCACAACAGTACCAAGTCCTAAAGGTATTTTCCCCCACACAAGGTTAGGTAAGTCACTTACCTCGAATCAAGCTCAATCAATTGGTAATAATGCATTTTCCACGAATATTCGACTTTGAATGGCCCAAATCTAGCCAAAAATCAACTATATACCATAAATATAACTATAAGAAATTAATCTAATTAATAAAATCAAAGCTAAAGCAAGAAATTAGAAAAATCACCCCAAAAAGTCTCCCCGGGCCCACGTGTCGAAATCAGATAAAAGACACAAAATATGAACACCCATTACCTCATGAGTTCACTCGTACCAAAATTATCCAAATACGATGTCAAAAGCTCAATCAAAATCCAAAATTTTAGTTGAAGAACTTCCCATTTTCCCCAAAATTTCAACCCAAGTCCGAAATTAAATGATGAAATCAACCATAGATTAGTAGAATATAACCATAAAGGAGTTAAGAATCATTACCCAAAATATTTATCTGACAGTCCCTCAAATAATTGCCCAATCCGAGCTCTCAAAGTCCCAATATTGGAAATAAGACCAAACCCTCGAAATTTCCTCTTTTCTGCCTAGCGATCTCGCACCAGTAGACCACTAGTCGCACCTGCGGAATTTCCATCGCAGGTGCGGAAATGGATCAAGGTGACTGGGACCCCTTCTGCGATCAGGTGGTCACACCTGCGTGTATGCACCTGCGGACAGTGGTACGCTTCTGCGGTCTCCCCCTCCAGCTCACTCTCCGCATCTGCAGAACTTCAAGCGCATCTGCGGGTTCGCAGATATAGAAATTCCCTCGCACCTGTGACCCCTGACCATCTACTCAATCCCGCTTCTGCGCTTGGCCTCTCGCACATGCGTGTCCGCACCTGCGGCCACCCCACCGTAGGTGCGATTACACGAGAAGCTTGAAAGCTTCAGCAATTACACAAGTCCACATTTTGATCCGTTAAACATCTGAAACTCACTCGAGGCCCCCGGGACCTCAACCAAACATACCAACAAGTCCTAAAACACCACACGAACTTAGTCGAGCCTCAAATCAAATCAAACAATTCTAAAAACACGAATTACACCTCGATTCAAGCCTAATGAACTTCAAAGTTTCAAACTTCCACAACCGATGCCGAAACCTATTAAACCACGTCCGATTGACCTTAAATTATGCACACAAGTCATATTCAACATTACAGACCTACTCCAACTTCCGGAATTGGAATCCGACCCCGATATCAAAAGGTCCACTACGGGTCAAACTTCCCAAAAATTCAACTTTCGCCATTTCAAGCCTAATTTATCTACAGACCTCCAATTCATATTCCGGACATGCCTCTAAGTCCAAAATCACCCAACGAAGCTAACGGAACCAACGAAACTCCATTCAGGAGTTGTCTTCACACAGTTCCAACCACGGTCAAATTCCTAAGACTTAAGCTTCTGTTTTAGGGACTAAGTGTCCCAAAACACTCCAAAACCACGAACAAAACCTCCCGACAAGTCACATAAGCAGAAAAAGTTACGAGGAAAACACTAATTAGGGGATCGGGGTTATTACTTTTAAAAATACTGACCAGGTCGTTACAGTAGCTAGATTCATGTTATGTCCGGGTAGACTTAGGTTCCCGCCGTGCTATAATTATACTACTTGAGTTGTCTCTTGCCTATTAAATTCCTTTATTTTACGTTATGACTTGAGACTAGACTTGTGTAGAGTGATAGACTTTCTATTGTAGAGATTCAATGGGCTTCATGATTAGCCACAGAATAATTGTACTCTTCTTACGAATTTCTCCCTCGTTGTGCATTTTCATCTAAAAGCTTCCTTAATATTCATAACTCGCACGTTCAATCATGAATGGGGTCAAGGACCTGTTAAAACTTCTTATTCTAATATGATCGGATCGTTCGCTTCAGCAGTATAGTAGCTGAGAGCTTGAGTCATTGCTGAGAGGAAAAGTTTACCACGTATTTATACTTGTTATTTCATTTATTTACTCTGACTCACATCTATTTTCTTCTACTATATCTGTCGTATTGGACCACTAGTAAGTGTTGATGTCGACCCCTCGTCACTGCTTCTCTAGGATTTACGTACCCATGCTACATTTGCTGCACTTATTGTGCAGGTACATATATGTCTGGTGGTCTTTTGGGCGTAACAACGCGGCTATTACAGGGACTTTACCGTGAGCTGCATTCTATGTTACGATCCACAACCTGCAGAGTTTCCATCAGAGTTATTTATATTCTCTTGTCTAATTTGTATTCCAGTCAGATGTTGTATTTTATTATATTTCATAGTTCATGCTCATGCACTTGTGACACCGAGTTTTGAGGGTTCCTAAAAGTTGTTCATTATTGTAGTTCATGTAAATATTATCATTTACCTTGTAAATTATATTTAATACTATTTAATTAATGAAAATTATGATTTCAAAATACTAAAATGAGTAATTACGTTGATCAATCATCGTTGGCTTGCCTAACAGCGGTGTTAGGCGCCATCACGACCTTTAGTAGATTTTGGATCATGACATAGCCACTCGATAAATCGATAAACTTGCTCTCTGGTAGTGGAAAATAATGCAGGTACATGTTTGGACAACTCGCTGAACCGGACTGCATACTGCCATACCGTCAGAGCACCCTGGCGCAACTGCTCAAACTTTGCGCGCCATCCATCCCTAAGACTCTAGGCAACAAACTCCCTCATGAACATATCTAAGAACTGAGACCAAGTGAGTGAAGCTGCCTCGGCCGGGCTACCCAACTCATACGCTCGCTACCACTGATAAGCCACTCATTTAAGTTGGAACATAGTGAAAACGACCTCATCGACTCTACAATTCCCATAGTACGTAGAATACGATGGCACTCCTCAAGAAAACCCTGTGCATCCTCTGAAGATGAGCCACTAAAAGTAGGAGGGTGGTACTTCTTATACCTCTCGAGCCTGAGCTTCTGCCCCTCAGAAGTTGCTGCCGTAATCTTGGGATAAACTAGGACAACCGGATGCACTGGTATGACTTGGGGGACATGGTCAACCTGGACCAGCTGAACTAGGGTACTGGCTAAGGGAGTCTGTGCTCCTCCCCTGGCCTGTGATATGGAAGGAGCAAGTGGAATCAACCCCACCTGAGCTAGAGTGCCAAACATGCTCAAAAACTAGGCGAGAGTCTCCTAAAGTGCAGGAGTAGTAACAGACGTCTCAGGTGCCTGATCTCTAACTGGAGCTACTGGTGGCTCCTCTGTAGCAGCTCGGGCACGTACTCTGGCTGCACCACGTGGCCATCTTCGGCCTCTGCCCCAGCCTCGGCATCTCGTGGCTCTGGCATGGGGCGCTGGTGTCTGATCATTAGATCTAGTTGTATATATTCTCACCATCTATGAGAGAATAGAAAGACATAGATTTAGAATTCCGAGATCAACAAATTCGCACGATAAGGAATAAAACAAGTGAAACTTTTCCTAACAGTTCCATAGCCTCTCGAAGATAAGTACAGGCGTCTCCGTACCGATCCGCTAGCCTCTACCAAACTTGCTTGTGACTCATAACACCTATGAACTTAGAGCTCTAATACCAACTTGTCACGACCCCAATTTTACTACATAGGATGTCGTGATGTCAAGGCTAGGTAAGCGTAACAAACCCGTAGAATATAATTGAAATAACAAATAAACTCACAACTACTCAACATATACAATTTTCCCAAAACCTGGTGATATCGAGTCACAAGCTCTACAACGATGTCATAATCATCTCTATACAACAGTATCTAATAAAAAAAAGGAAGATATAGAAATAGATAGAGGGTGACCCCGAGACAGTGGCAGACGCACGTGGTGGCAAGCGGGTTCAGGTTCAACTGAACTCACTTCATCAAAAAATAATACTGTATATATGTATAAATTAGGATTAAACCTGCATAAAATTTGTATAAATATTTTATTTGAACCCACTTGACAACTACTATTTTACGACTAAAGTTACGTACTTCTAAGATTGAACCCGCTTGCACAAAATCCTGGGTCCGCCACTACTCCGAGGCCTGCCGACGCGGCAAGTATACCTTAAAGTCTCCAAGTACAAACTCAACACACTGATGCCTGGACTGGAAGGAGGTACCTGGATCTGCACAAAATATTGTACAGAAGCGTAACATGAGTACACCACAACGGTACCCAGGAAGTGCCAAGCATAACCTCGGTAGAGTAATGACGAGGTCAGGTCATGGCCCTACTGGAATAAATAAGAAACATGATGAATAATTTAATGGTGCAATAATAATGACAATAGAAATTAAACAAGTAAGGAATATGCCAAAATAACTACAACGAATCAAGGCAAATAATGCATCACGGAAGAAAACAAGAAATAGTAAGTCAAGGAAACAAAACAACTAAACACAAATGACGTAATAGAGAAGTACCAACAAGAGTCACTATCGAGGTACCGCCTCGTAGTCTCAAATCACAAAAGTAATCCACAATCTTTCCTTATATAACCGCGGGAGCCTTGCATTTAGTATTGAAAATCATTTTCCCGAAATAGCTTCCCGCGTTTTAGCTCACCTTATCACACCGCGTGGCTTCTAGTAGTTCCCCTACTAGCCACGCGTATCAAGCCCACCTTATCTCACCGCATGCATTTCAACCCCAAATAGTATACTACCGCATGCATATCAATATCGCAACGTATCACAAATTGCACCTTAAGTGCCAATATCACAACTTGCCAAAGAAAGCAACAACAACAGTGTTTTCACAATAAAGACTTCATGGCTCAACCACAATATGCACAAGAGTCTCAACAATAACAACCGAAAGTGAATAACTCAACAGAATAGTATCTCACAACTTAACACTTTGCCTCAATGTGAATCATAACCTTTATAACTCAATACCAGTTTAATCAACGAGATATTCCAAGAATAACAACTTCAAGTAAAGAATTCACGGTTAAATAATGAATAAGGAATAAAGGAAACAACAACAACTTCAACTAAACATGTAGGGCAATTAACAAGTAGGAGATGAGACAACTAAAGCATGTGAAGATAGCTTAGAAATAATTATTATAACATTTTAAGATAACTCAATTAAGGCATAAAAGGAATCTGCATAGCTAAAACTGATAAATTTCAATATTTAGCCCGTGCACACGTTCGTCACCTTGTGTACACGACTTTCACACACCAGAGTTATTACAAATAACACCAATTCTAAGGGGAAAATCCTCCATACAGAGTTAGGTAAGACACTTACCTCAAAACATGCTAACTCAATCCACTAGTAGGCCTTTCCCTCGATTATCCAACTCCGAACGGCTCGAATCTAGTCAAAACAATTTCATACCATAAATATAAACTATAGGAAACTATTTTGAATCATAAAGTTATGATCTTTGCAAAGAAATAAAAAGTCAACATAAAAAGTCAACGAGGCCCGCATCTCAGAATCCGACCAAAATTACAAAATCCGAAAACCATTCGATAACGAGTCCAACCATACAAGAATTACTCAAATTCGACCTCAAATCGTCTTTCAAAACCCCAAAATTTAGTATAGGAAGTTTTCATAATTTCCCCCTAATATCCAACTCAAATCACTAACTAGATGATAAAAATAACAATAAATCCATGAAATATAGTCCAATACGGGTTAGAATTACTTACCCCAACGATTTACTTGAAACACCCTCCAAAAATCGCCACACCGAGCTCTCTTGGTCCAAATTATGAAAAACGAGATGAAACCCACCCCACCCTCGCCCCAAACACTAATCCCCAACCACTGGATTACTCCAAAGTATTGAAACCTAGTACGTTAAACTCAAACATGCACGAACGAGCGTCCAATGTTGAACCAATACCTCTTCGAAGAGCTGCTATATTGAATGGACAACCTATCATCAAGTTTACAGAAGCAGAGGTGGAGAGGATGAATGTGATCAAGGGCCTGCAATATGCAGTAGTTGGTAAACTATCTTATGGTTGGCCAGATTTATAGCAATTACGTAGAATAATCCCTGGACAGTGTGGTATTAAAAGAGAATGCAACATTGGTATTCTAAGAGACAGACATGTTCTAATTAGAATGACACTGTGGGAGGACTTTATAAGTTTTACGTCGAAGAATGTTCACTACATTAAGGATAAAGATCGATACAAGTATCAGTTGAGGCCTTTAATTTATGATGCTAAATTCAAAGTTGGTGAAGAAACTCCAAAAGCCATGGTATGGATATCGTTTCCAGGTTTGTTACCTACATATTTTGTTAAGGAATGTTTATTTTCCTTAGCTTTAGCTGTGGGGAAGCCTTTGCACTTTGATATGGCTACCATCAATAAAACTAGACCTAGTTGTGCGAGGGTGAAAGTTCTAGTTGATCTTCTTACTGATTTACCTAAAACGGTTGGAATGGATATTGAGAATGAAGCAACAGATGAGACAAGGATAGAATGGGTAAAGATCGAATATGATATGCTGCCTAAATATTGCAAAATGTGTAAGTTGCAAGGGTATGATGAGTTTGAGTGCTAGATATTACATCCAGAGTTGTTTGTGGACAAGGACAATGCTAAACATGCTATGAATGATGTTTATCAGAACATAGGTAATCAACAACCTTTGATGATTCTGTCAAGTGGTAAGGTTGTCGGTAATGTAGCCGGTAATTCAAAGGAGCAGTGGAAAGAAGTTAAAGACAATCGAGGTAAGGCTATTGTTAATCAGACTGAAGCTCAAGGAAATACTGGAAAAGAAATAGTTCTAGTAAATTATGGTGAAGGGCAACAGGTTCATGTGGGAAATAGAGTAAACAATGGTGGAAAAAAGAATGAAGTTCAAAGGCAAACTGGTAGGAAATCGTGCCAGTAGATCAAGGAGTAAATAAACAAGTTCAAATGGGAAACAAATTTGCAGTCTTAGAAGTGATAGATGTGGAAGAAGAAACTAATAATCAGCTGGTATTAGTGGGAGAAAAATTTCAACAAAGTCGAAGGCCTGCAGTAATTGGGAACCAGAAGTCAGTTGAACAAAGTCAAAAATCGAATCCTAATAATGCTAGGAAATTAAATCGAGCAGCTCCAGTTTTTAATTCTATCTTAGCTGGGATTGGCTCTTCGAATGGGTGTGTGGATACGAGTCCTAATGGGAAAAGGGATGATGAATCTAGAAATAAGGAATCCACAGCTCAGTGGGTACAAATAACTTTTAATGCTAATACATTTGCTACTAATACCTCATTCCACGATGCACCATCACAAGATACTCGTGTGGAAGGAGAGTTGGCCAAAAAGTCAAAAAAAATATAAGTTGCTGGTGTTAAGGTGAGGAGTGAATTGTTTAAGGAGAATGAGAAGGTTAAATGGAGTGGAGGTAGGTTGTAGGATGATCAAATTGAGGAGGACTCTGAATAAGATAAAGTACCTGATAGAGTAGAATAATCAACTGATGATGAACAAGAGGAAGAGGAACAAAGTGTAAATAGATATGCCATTCTTACTGCTAAGATCACTAATGAAGATAATCTAAACAATGTCTATATTGATCCCAAAGACTAAAATATTGCTAAGGAGGGACAAGTGAATATATGAAGAGATGGGGCAGGTACAGAGGACCCTGAAAGGATTGGATTGGTTGTTGTTGATCCAGGAGGAACTGGAGATATTGTTGCACATAATGTGAATGCTAACATTAATAAAAAGGAGATTGCAAAGGCTGGGAATGAGCAGGTGTCCAGTATTCAACCACCTTTGGAAATTGAAAGTAATGTTCCATTGGAAATTGTACAGTTGAAGTTGCAGAAGAAAATATAGGAACATGACATGGTTCCTAAGCCTCGTAAATCCAACATAGTGGCTGCATTGGGAGACAATGATATATATTATCAAGTTGACAGACCGGGCAAGGATTTAGATGTAGAATCAACTACTCAAAATTTTCTTAATGTAGCTAAACAAGGTGATCTCTCTCCTAGACACATTGACAAGGTCAAACAGCTGCAAAAGGAAGAAAGAAATAACCTAAAAATATCATTGATGTGCCTACAGGTGGTGTACAGACGAGGAGGACCCTAACTAAATCCAATATTCAATAATGGATGCACTTATTTAGAACATTAGTTCTGTGAATACTCAACAAGCTTTTGGGAGGCTTATTTAGATGCATATGCAACACCATTTTGAATTTATAGGACTTATGGAAAAAAAGCAACAAGCAAAAAAGTTGGAGAGATACAAAAGAATAAGTGGTTTTGCGCAAGCAATTGCAACTATGTCAAACAAGATCTGGGCATTCATTGATGAGGTGTTTTATGTTACTGTTATGTATGATATGGTGCAACAACTGACTCTGAGGATATTTCATACTGAAACACATGTAGAACTAATTCTTACATTGGTATATGCTAAATGTGATGCCATTGGGAGAATAGAATTATGGTATTCAATGTATGCAATGGCTAGGGACATGACTGTTCCATGGATTGTAGGTGGAGACTTTAACGTAATTTAGGATGAGGAAGAAAAATTTGGGGGACTGCCAGTGTCATTGAATGAAATTGATGACTTTCGACATTGCATCGATACGTGCAACTTATTTGATCTTGGCTTCAAAGGTAGTATTTTTACTTGGTGGAATGGGAGGGTAGAAGAGGATTGTATCTTCCAGAGGCTTGATCGATGTCTGGCTAATATTGAATTTTAGCAAACCTTCCCAGGACTGGAAGTAACACATTTATCTTAGATTGGCTCAGATCACAGTCTCATATTATTGAAGTGTGATATTGAGGTTGTTCCAGTGAAGAAACCTTTTAGGTTTCTTAATTTTTGGGTCAAGCATGAGTCATTTAAGGAGGTTGTAAGAGAGAACTGGCACGCAGATTTCAGTGGAAATCTATTTATCATGTTCAACTACAACCTAAAGAAGCTAAAGAAGGCATTGTCTACTTGGAGTAAAGCAACATATGGTGATATATTTCAAAAGATGGCAAGTTTGGAGGAAGTTGTTATAGTGCATGAAGCGTAGTTTGAAGCTAGTCCTACATAAATGAATAGAGAGAGATTACAAAAGGTTCAGGCAGAGCTGATCAGATTCCTTGCTTTGGAGGAAGAATTCTGGAAATAAAAATCAGGAATGGCTTGGTTCAAAGATGGTGATAGGAACACTAAGGTCTTTCATGCTCAAGTCAATGGTCGAAGGAAGAGATTGTAACTCAAGAGGACTCAAAACAGTCAAGGTACCTGGATTGAAGAAGATACAGAGATGGTTGTTGAAGCAGTTAAATTTTTTTAAGATCAATTTAGTGAAACAACAGTCCCTATATCATTTGGAATCATAGATCATGTTCCTAGGTTGGTTAACATGGAGCAGAATACAGATCTGATTAGGCATCCAACAAAAGAAGAGGTTTAGCAAGTGTGTTTGGATTAAATTAAGACAATGCAGGAGGTCTAAATGGATTCATAGGTAGCTTTTATCACTCTTGTTGGGACATAATTGGAGATGATTTATTTGATATGGTTAGAGCATTTTTCAATGGCCAAGAATTACCAAAATGTGTGACACACACAAATTTGGTTCTTCTACCTAAGAAGAAAGAGGTGACAATATTCTCGAATATGAGGCCTATAAGCCTTAGCAATTTTACAAATAAAATCATCTCAAGAGTGATTCATGAAAGGCTAGTGGGGTTACTTCCTAACCTTATTTCTGAGGAACAAACAGGATTCGTGAAAGAGAGGAGCATTGTTGAAAATGTGCTTCTTACACAAGAGATTATTACTGACATTAGGCTCAGAACTAAAGTTGGACCAAATGTAGTAATTAACCTCGGAATGACAAAAGCATATGATAGGTTGTCTTGGAGTTTTCTGACCAAAGTGCTTAGGAAGATGGGATTTTGTGAGAGATTTATAGGGTGGGTGTTTGGAATTGTATCAAACAATTGGTATTCAGTACTCATCAATATACATGTTCATGGTGTTTTCAAATCTACAAGAGGTGTCAAGCAAGGGGATCCATTGTCACCTACACTATTCATTCTAGCTGCTAAGGCAATGTCGAGGGGCCTAAATGCTTTACATTTGAATCTATATTTCTATGGGTTTGGCTTGCCTAAGCGGAGTCCTAAAATAAATCATTTGGCATACGCAGACGACACCATTATTTTTTCTTCATCTGATGCTACTTCACTGCAATTAGTAATGGAAGTTTTGAGTGCCTATGAAGTTGCATCTGGCCAGTTGGTGAACAAGAGTAAGCATGATGTATATATGCACCATTCTACAAGCATGGAAGTGTCTACAAAGGTGTAAAGGACCACTGGGATTAAAAGGTAGAAATTTTCATTCACGTACTTAGGCTGTCCTATTTTCTACTCAAGGAGGAGGATATATTATTATCAAGGTTTAATTACTAAGGTACTGGATAAATTGCAAGCATGGAAGGGAAAGCTACTCTCTATAGGTGGTAGATCAGTGTTGATTTCTCATGTGCTTCAGAGCATGCCCATCCATCTACTCTCAGCTATGAATCCTCTTAAATATGTTATAAATAACCTGCATAAGATATTTGCGCAGTTTTCTGGAGCAGTTTTATATGAGACAATAATAGACATTGGGCATCTTGCAACACATTATGTATGCCATGTGAAGAGGGTGGAATTGGTTTTAGATCATTGCACGATGTGTTTAAATCTTTATTCTGCAAACTGTGGTGGAACTTTCGAACTAAGCCAAGTCTTTGGAGTGCATTTATGAGCCAGAAGTATTGCAAGAAACTTAATGATGTGATAGTTCCATGGAGGAGAGGGTCACATGCATGGAGGAAGATGTTGGAGTGCAGGGATTTAATTGAACATCAAATTATGCGGCATCCAAATATGGGATCTTTCCTCTTTTGGTATGACAACCGGATGGTATTAGGAGCTCTGTACTTCATTGTTCCTCAAGAATTTCGGATAGATGAATCAATTCATAATGTATATGATGTGGTAGAGGAGGGTACATGGAATGTAGACAGATTACTGGAGATTTTACTTGAGGAATATGCACTACATATTGTGGAAAAACTTAAGCCTCCTCCTATGCATGATGTCTTAGATGTGCCTTATTGGATGATGGAAACTCGAGGGTATTTCAGTGTTAAACCTGCTTGGGATTATCTGAGAAGGAGAGATGAACCAAGAATAGCTTATAAGATGATTTGGGTGAACGTCTTACCTTTCAAAATCTCATTCTTTATGTGGAAGGTATGGAAGGAAAATTTGCTTTTTGATGATTTCATGAGAAGACTGTGATATTTCATGCCTTCAAAATGCTGGTGTTGTGCACAAATTAAGGAAGAAACTCTGCATCATTTGTTCTTCACGTCTGTTACTGCAAGCGGTGTTTGGAAATACTTCCTATCGAGGGCAGGTATTGCTATGGAGGGATTGATAATGCATTAAGCCATCACTAAATGTTGGACTTCCAAGGTCTGTCCTAGACTTAAGCCTATTATGCAGGCTTTACCTTCTTGTATTGTATGGGAATTATGGAAGAGAAGTAATAACATGAAGTATGGGGAGGCATTCATAACTAGTCGAGTGATCTATCAAGTTTTATCCACTCTTCAAGCCCTTGTACAAGTAAGAAAGCCATGAGTGTATAATGTTCCCCATAGGTGGCAGGAGTTACTATTGATTATGGAAAATTATACCCCACGATTGAAGGTTGACAAAGTTTTCTGGGAGTTGCTAGGGGAGGGTTGGATTAAAGTTAATATGGATGGTGCATCTAGAGGGAATCCATGAAGGAGTGTAATTGGATATTGTGTAAGGAATGAAACTGGAGATGTATGTTATGCAGTAGGAAAACAAATAAATGAGGCTACAAATATAAAAGTAGAGGCAGAGGTAATTGTAAAAGCATTGAGGTTCTGCAGGTTACAACAATACTCTCAAGTATGGATCCAAACAGACTCGATGCTACTAAAGAACATTATTTATGTATCTTGGAAGCCACCATGGTGTATTGATGATCAGTTGGAGAAGATTATGCATCTTTTGGAAGGGTGCATCAATAAGGTGTCATATCTATAGAGAAGGGAACAAACTGGCTGACCATCTTACTAATTATGCTCTAGATTTTGGTGATATAGAATGTGGATAATTCTAGCAACTGGATATTCAAGGGAGGAAGATAATGAACAAGGACAAACTGCAATGTCCCTACTTGAGGGTAAAGGTTGCCAAGAATTAAGGAGTGAGGAGGAAAGGAAGTGGTGGGAATTGGAGAGTACACTGGATCACCATGTTCATATCCCTTGGGAGGAGAATATGATGATCAAATTTTTCACTAATCTTGTTTTCTTTTTTGCAAGAGAAGCTACTATATCCATGCCTTACCATATATTACCACTTCAATGGGTGGTATCAACACCTAATGCTCATTCCCTTGAAGGAGTAATTATGGTAAGCATAAGCATGGAAGTGGAGGACCTAAAGAGGAGGTTAAGGTGTAGCATATTGAGCAATGCCTTCATGCATCGAAGGTCAAACCTCCATACAATACACACTGATGTCCCAGGCCCTATAGTGAATTCCAGTAGCTTTCATTATGAGCTACACAACAGGGTTGCCCCAAACTGAAAATGCAAGAACATGTTGTCCAGATGCATGTAGTATGGGCTTGTAAATATGGGATCAAGGGGTATGTTGTGGATGTATTTCATTACCTCAACATTACATACAGGGAGCCAAGAAAAACTATATGCAGAACTACACTGGAATGTACATGAAGCCCTCATCAAAGAAACTACAGAGGGTACATTTGGTTCTGTTGGAGATCACACACTCACTTTCCATGTTCAAATCCTTATGGAGATGAGCATGGTGATAATTGTTTACACTAACAAAGGTTTCTTTTTTTGCAGGAAACGTTACTGTGAACATGCCTTAATTATTGATAGGACTCCAAAGGGTGGTATTAGCACCTACTGCTCATTCCCTTGGAGAAAGATCAATAGTAAGCATAAGTATGAAGGCTAAGGAGGAGGATGGGCAGGGTGATCTTAAATGGATTAAACTGGAATTCTTTGCCAGTTGCACATATCAATCACTGCCCCAAAATTTAAGTTGCAACTATCAGATGATGGACATGAATAAAAGGCAGCTTACCTTTCACACAAGAAGGAACACTCAGGAGGAACATCTAATGCCCAGGTGCACGATAATCAATTATAATGTGGGATTTTGGTGCTAAAAAATGAGATCGATGAGTGAATTGTGGACTAAAACCTCAGTACATTTCATTAACTCTATATCCCAGAAACAACATCACACAAAGGTTCCAACAAGACTCAGTTGGAGGTCACACGTAATGGAATACAAAAGTAGTAGGTATGTGTAGGTCTGGACAATACACTCGCTACACCTTTTTGGCGAGCCATTTCGGGAACATTTGATACAAACTGGGCTGAAATCTCAATGCAGCACGCTAGTATGTCAACCTAGGATGGTATACATGCAAAGGTTACAACAGAAAGCAGAAGCAAATCACGCAAAAATGTCAGCAAAAACAGTGTACTCGTACATGGATGGACATTGTATTTAATCAAAATGTTGCGTGGCACATGTAATTTTTACATATGCAAAAGTTACTGGGAGGAGATATTGAGTAGCTAGAATGGAAAAGCACTAGAAAAGAGATTACAATCGCGAGAGAGGGAGTTTCATACCACCATAATTTGGACAGTGGTCAGCATTTCCCAAAAGGAAAGTGGCTATTTATGTAAGCAGCGGCAAACAAATTTGGATCTCAAATGTAATGGGCTTTAATGGCTACTTTTTATTATTAGTAAATACATTAGAATCTATCATGTACTATCATTGCTGAGTATCTCACTCGCCTTTGATAATAGGGTTTATGTAGGTATCAAAGTTTATTTCTTGCATTTTGTAAGATCTCCTGACATTTGTTGTTTTATTTGTTAGATATATATAAATAAATAAAAATAGTCCTAGGCACATCGCCTAGTGGATTTGCTTAAAAAAAAAGAAACTTAAATTTTGCTGCCCAGTCGCCCTCTATCGCGATCGTGGACAAAGACTCGCGATCGCGTAGAGTAATTCTCCGCAACTCGAATAAATGCACTTCGCGATTGCGTGAAACATGCTGCGAACGCAATGAATAAGCTGCCTCCCCTACGCAACTGCGTTCAATGCCACACAAATACGTAGCACAAGCCTGCCTCAGCCCCCAGCCTCGCCTTCCTTATACGCGAACGCGATCTACCCTAAGCTTTCGCGACGAACAAACTCAATACACTTTCCGATCGCATAAACCCTCTCGCGATCGCATAGAACAAATTTCACTAGTCGCCAAACAGCTCTTTGCGATCATGAACCTCCACTCGCGATCGCCTACAAGGAAACGAGCAACAAAAGATTCAGGGTTCTGAAATGCGCCGAACATGATCCGAATTACACCCGAGGCCCCTGGGATCTCAACCAAACATACCAACAAGTCCTAAAACATTATACGAACACGTTCGGAGCTTCAAATGACATCAAACAACACTAGAACCACGAATCACACATCGATTCAAGCCTAATGAACTTATGAACTTCTGAATTTCAAAACTATTGCTGATTCATACCAAAACAAATCTAATTGCCTTCAAATTTGGCACACAAGTCATAAATGACATGATGGACCTATTTCAACTTCTGGAATCAAATTCCGACCCCGATATCAATAAAGTCAACTCCGAGTCAAACTTTTCAATCTTCTAAACCTTCAATTTTCTAACTTTCGCCAATTCACGCTGAAACAACCTATGGACCTCCAAATCAATATCCGGACACACTCCTAAGTTCAAAATCACCACACAGAGCTATTGGAACCATCAAAACTCCATTCTAGAGTCGTATATACAAAAGTCAAGCTACGATCAGCTCTATCAATGTAAGACTCCAACTTAGGGACTATGTGTTCCATTTCACTCCGAAACTCACCCGAAACCAAAACCAAATACCCTGACAAGTTACATAACAACAATATAACATAGAGTAGGTAATAAATAGGGGATCGGAGCTGTAATGCTCAAAACAACTAGTCAGGTGGAGAAATGCAATGAGCTTTAGCAGAATTTCCTTGCCATGGGGAAACAACTGTCATCAAACTAGCTTCCTCCAGTAAGAGAAACCACAACTTCCAATGCACAAGACGTGCAAACCTACAAAAATGCAATAATATGATACTCTCTTACCATTATCTTACAATGTAAGACTGATCCATGAGAAATCCAAAAGGAGCTTAGGATTTAAAAGCCTAATTCTACTGCTTGATACTATTCCCATGTGCCTTCAACTTTTCTGCAACGTGTTTATAAGACAAAGGCAAATAGTAAATCCGAGGTGTTGCCTTTGTCTTCATAAAAAGATCATCCAGAGTGACAACTGGAGGGTCAAGTTGCTCAGGAAGTGGAGGTGGTGCTGGTAGAGAATGTTGCTCCCTTGCTGTTGGGAGCTTTCTTGATGACGGCATAGGTGGGAGAGATGGAGGAAGTTGGAGCTGCTTATTCTACATATGTTGCCTTGGTGAAGGTTGGGCCCGGCAGAAGGTAGGATAGTAGAAGTAGGGATTGTGCTTACAAGAGTAGCGTGAGTTAAGGGAGATTGAGGTGGTACCTCGACCTCATCTTTCACTTGAGTTCCCCCTCTCCGGTATAGTTTACTGTGGCAACCCTGATGGAAAAGATTATTCGCCCAATCTCTGCTGATTGTCTCAGACTAGCATCAACTGATGTTAAGATTAACCCAATAGTCAAGGTATCAAAATATTCAGCAACAAGTAGCTTCCCCCATTTGGAGGCCTTTGCAAGTTGTACACAACATTTCAAGTTTCTATAGCTTCCTCTACAGATGAAAGCTACACAGAATGAGACAACAAGTTAAAATTCACTAAAACAAAAAATTTCGTAGGAGGCGGGGAGAAAACCTAAAAAGATATAGTGCTTATAAAAAACAAAGCAATGGGTTTTAATAGTATCCATCCAAAAATTTGTCACAACACTTGTCTTGCTAAGTAGCTCTTGTACCGCTTTTAAGGTGAAATGCCGAAGAAAATTCTCGATCAAGAGAGAATTAGTCGGCACTTGCGATGATGGGGAAACTGCTACAATCAACACAGTAACATTATTCGTACCATATACACCCAGAGTATACACATTTCACCATCAAAGAAGTGGCAACTTATCCACATGTTCTTTTGGTACTTCCTCCGTGGCCACTGAATCATATCTAGAGAAACTACGTATGAAAGAGGGCTGACAAACATCCTTGGGGGTAGTTGAGGCCACAATATCACCTTTCTTGTTCTCAGGAATTTTAATATCTTCTAAATTCTATCTACGCTTCCTCTTTACAGTATTATTGCCATGTTATTCCTTGATCTACAACAATACATAGGAAATAAGATTGGGGACAGATCTAGGAGCTTTCCAGAGAAATGATACAAATATAAAATTGGTAAAATTATAAACTTTTTTTAGCTAACTCTTTTTAAAACTTTTCCCAAAAACTATTGTTTTTAAAAATCGACAATGTAATTCAATATTAAAAAGAGCATCTTTAATGTTCCCTTCCTATATTGACCCCTCACTTTTTAAATTCAGGAAGATAGATGGGGAAACGTTTTAAAATTTATAGTTCGTACTGAGTGAAATGAGAGCTCCTTAAAACTTGAGTTGTGCAATTTCCCCCATCTCAATGCAAGTAGGTTTGTGTGGTTAGAACAAAGGAGACTAGTACATCTAGGTCTATCTGGATACATCACATAAGTACTGTCCAAGTCTACACAGAATGTTTCTCCAATGTCTGTACTCATTGTTTTTACTTTTACTATCAGCTAATAGCCAGTGAAATAAGCGCAAATAAGATTCTTGTGACACTTTACCAACGAAAATACACAAAAAGAAATTTGTGAAGCAAAAACAAAGTGGTAAGGGATAGCGAAATGAACTGTTGCAAACAACTTACCATAGGCTTTTCTTTTCATAGACTGCACAATGGGACCATTGTCTTTAATATTGGTATCTTTATGGGCAGCTGACCGATGGAAAGCATTTGATTCTGCTCACGTTGATCATATTCCCTTCGGGGTCAGCCCGATGTCAATCACAGTTGTTGTTCCCGGTACTAATTACTACACAATTTACTTTTTTCTTGTCTTCGGTTCCACATGTCACGTTTCCATTCGATCATTTAATGTAAACCAATTTTACCCTATACACTCTAAACCATTATTATGGCTATTTTTAGCAACAAGTCACTAAATTATGTTAATTTTCTCTTTATTTACTTACATTACAATATTTTGAATCAAATATTAAGTCCATATACTGTCAAAAATTCTGGAGATTTTAATATTTTTTTTAAGACTTTGTCTTTTGGCTGCAAAATTTCTGTTATAAGTAATTGCTCTAAGATAGAAAAATATTTGTTCTTGGTAAAGAATGAGTATGGAATGTAGAGTCTGTGTTATTGCCTTTACTCGTAAATCAAAATCTTGGTTGAGCATTGTATGTATACAAGTTCTTTTAGTAAATATAATACTCAACAAACATATGGTACTCTTAATCTATACTCTAATAATAGTGTTACTTGATCACGCCCAATTATACCTTATAAAAAGGACTAAGCGGTCGTTGCAAATTTATTCCGGCTAATAAGTCCGAAGTCGAATCCGACAAGGAATTAACATATCAAACACAACTACAAGACTTACACAAATTCACACAATTAATCTTCATAAATATTTAAGTAACAGATTGGGTTTTATTAACTAAATATTACGTAATGAAAATGTACTAATTAACAACTAACTATGAACGGGTTGTAAACAAGAATTGGAATGATCTAGGGTTGTGATTTTCCCTATTGTTGGAATCTTTTCCGCTATGTTTTCTACAAATTTGCCTAAGTCTTCTCTATCGACCATGAGTGCTCTAACTGTTGTAACTCTCTCCCAAGTAATTACCACAATTTACTAGGCATATTCTCCCGAATTATGCTAGCTGGCATTAAGTATAGCTCACTCGGATCGCATCAAGGTTTCGTTATCCCTAAACCCACCTTTAAACCTCCGTATTGATCCCTCATATACGTTTAGGAGTGATGTTGGTCAACAACAACCTAAATATGCACTCTCTCCTGAGTAATATATACTAAATAGGCACAGCTAATTGAGGGCCCTTCAATCAACCACAAGAATAATATAGTTGAACAAATAGAGAAAATACTACGGCAAATCTATATTAACGTAACAAGAAAATCATCCTTCAATAGGTTTCATCAAAATTCTAGATTAGGAATTTAGCTACTCATACTCATAGTAACAATATCCCAAATATTTTGCATAATTAAAATATAGAGTAAAGATGAAAAGATGTAGAAATGATGATTCTAACTCCCAAGAGTTGATTCCACCAGTTCTTCTTGCCTCTGGCTGCCCAAGTCCCTTGGCNCGAATTACGCTAGCTAGCATTAAGCACAGCTCACTCAGATCGCATCAAGGTTTCGTTATCCCTAAACCCACCTTTAAACCTCCGTATTGATCCCTCATATACGTTTAGGAGTGATGTTGTTCAACAACTACCTAAATATGCACTCTCTCCCGAGTAATACATACTAAATAGGCACAGCTAATTGAGGGCCCTTCAATCAACCACAAGAATAATATAGTTGAACAAATAGAGAAAATACTACGGCAAATCTATATTAACGTAACAAGAAAATCATCCTTCAATAGGTTTCATCAAAATTCTAGATTAGGAATTTAGCTACTCATACTCATAGTAACAATATCCCAAATATTTTGCATAATTAAAATATAGAGTAAAGATGAAAAGATGTAGAAATGATGATTCTAACTCCCAAGAGTTGATTCCACCAGTTCTTCTTGCCTCTGGCTGCCCAAGTCCCTTGGCTGCTGAAAACAAACGTTCTTCCAAGTGGTGTTTTAGGTCTATTTATATGTGTAGAAGAAACCTTAAACGTGTGGGCCGAGTCCTAGTCAAACCCGGAACGAATTAAGTCTTCAAAACTCGGAATGGACCTGGCGTTAGGCCTGGCGTCGCTAGCCTAACGCCTAGAATTTGGCTGGCCTCGCCAGGCTAAAGCCTGGCTCAGCCTGGACTTAGGCTGGCCTCGCCAGGCTAAAGCCTGGTCCAGCCTGGCCTTTGGCTGGCCTCGCCAGGTCTATCCTTCTCACTGTTCTCGAGCACACTTTCAACGTTTAAGTATCCCTTTTGCTCTACTTTCATCTCCAATTCACCTACACATAAAATAGACTCTATTATGC
>AWOL01S0009306.1:3399-18386 GCA_000715115.1 Nicotiana otophora | reverse complement strand
CCCAACCAGCTACTGGGCATGAGCATTGAGCGGGTACCGGTGCTCCAATTCAGTCCTCTCCTCAGATGTGGCCTGTCGACCTCCTATCCTTAGCTGCAAATCCATCATCCCATAGAGATGGGCCATAAAACTATCATCCTGAGCGTTGCGCTCGGTACTTGTCAACGAAGTCATGGCAGTCTCTTCTTTCAGTCGGAGGCTAGTGATGTCCGTTTGTTGTAGGGGCTGATCAATGGTGTGGTCAAACTCTGGCTCCTCCTCAACCTTCTCGTGTCTTAAGTACTGTGTTAGAAAATTGGCAAATGGCATTCGATCGATCTTTTTACTCGTTTTGACTACAGACATCTAGTAGTGGATCAGATGACCCACATTTACCTTTTGACCCGTTATGAGGAAATAGAGTACACAGGTCCTCTCATGGCTAATGAGTGTGTCATGATTGCACGGTAGGAGTCGTGCATTTATCAGTTTAAGCCACACTTGAGCCTCCGCCCTCATCTTCTTTTTGGGAAACCTCTTGTGTCGATTAGTTATCTTATCCCAGACCCATGCTGCCATAGAATCGGCACCACAAAGCATGTGTTTCAACTCTCTATATGTAGGCCGGCGAATGAAGTGGTCCAATGGCTCCACATGAACATCCGGAGCACCTAAAAAGTTACATATGGCTGTGGGTGAAAAATCTATCAATCGCCCACGAATCGGCACCAACTGTTCAGTACTCTGCGGATCAAACCCTGCATAGAATTCTCGGACTAAGTTGAGATTAATGTTCCCTCTGTTCTTGTATACATAGCTCAACCCTGTATCCTGAATGCCCCTCCAAATTGCCTGATACTTTACTTTCAAGTTGCGTTCATTGATAGTTGCTTCTAGGTGTATATGTTTAGGCCTACAATGCCTGCACCAATCCTTAGTATGCGGTGGTATGTTGTTGATGCCAAACTCCCGTTGGCCTTGTGGTTGTTGACGCATAGCTACTATAGCTGCCACATCTTGTACTCCACTTAGATTGGAGGTAGCTCCCCCCCCCCCATTTTCTCTTCTTTGGGGGAGGTGCTGAGGTCGCCTTTACTTTAGCTGGCGCAGTGGAAGTAGCCTTGGCTTTGCCTGTGTCTTTTCTTGGAGGCATCGTTGTTCCTACACAAATAAGCAGTAGTTGGATAAAACTGCATTACACACTACACACATAATTTTTCCCGACTTTCCGAGGTTACTCAGACTTCACCTCGTCTTTTCTTAATATTAGAATCAAAGAATAATACATGGGATACCCGCGAGCCACCCCACACTTAAGATTTTATCGTGGTGTATGACTTCATAACACTAGTCTATTAATCCCGGAGACTCGGGCTCCAATGGGGACAAGGAATGCCATTGAGGCATTATACCAAACACTTAACATGCATTAGTGCCATGGAATTGCTTATGGACATGAGGGATTTCCTCATCCTCCCAAATCAGCTTGGGGGTTCCGTACTACCACATGTTGTCATAATCGCAGCACCATTCCTATGAGGTTTCATGGGGTTGGGGCACACAAACTCAATACCACAATGAAGAATAACCACCAATTTTTGTGTGTAATTGTATACTTGTACCTCTATCGAAATTACAAAGGAAAGAGATTAAATCATACCTTTGAAGCTTTTGAGAGGAGGAAGCTGCCTGAGAATTTCTGATTAGTGTGAAAGAATAACAAGATTAAACTTGACTTCAATGGGGATGGGGGAGACCACTATGGCAATGTGCTGTTGAGTGTTTGTGGGTGAGGGCAATTCATGCATTGTGTTTGGTTGAGAGCAACGATGGTGAGAAGATGTGTGTGTTTGTGAATTTCTTTCCTAAAGCTTGATGTGTTTTTGGTTTAAGTGAGGTTAGGGTTGTTTGTATTGTGTTCAGTGTTTAGGGCGTGTAATGTGAGGAGGTTCGACTAAAATAACTTAAACTGGGCCGAAATAACTTACCTGGCGTCGCCTGGCCCAGTACCTGGCGTTAGCCCGGCGTCGCCAGCCTAAAGCCAAGCAGACCCTGGCGTTAGCCAGGCGTTGCCATCCTAAGGCCAAGCAGACTCTGGCGTTAGCCAGGCGTCGCCAGCCTAAGGCCAAGCAGACCCTGGCATTAGCCAGGCGTCGCCAGCCTAAGGCCAAGCAGAACCTGGCGTTAGCAAGGCATCGCCAGCCCCAACGCCTGGTGTGTCAGGTGATGCTGAAACCCTGTTCGACTTGCCCAACTCGCCTGCAAACTTGTTAGTACCTAAAAACAAAACAACAACAACAACAACAACAACAAAAAAAAAAAAAGGAAAAATTCTAACTACACTAAAAATCAACTACGAATTGGGTTGTCTCCCAACAAGCGCCTGATTTAACGTCGTGGCACGACGCAGATAATTGCACTTAAGGCTCGCTTAACCTTGATGGCTCGAGCAAATGAGTCACCAAAACTACCTTCGCATCTTCTATGCCCAAATAATGTTTTAACCTGTGCCCATTAACTCTAAACGAGCGAGAGTCATTTAATGTAGCAATCTCTATGGCTCCGGTGGGGTGAATCTCCACCACACTAAATGGTCCCGACCATCGTGACTTTAACTGACCCAGGAATGACCTCAACCTCGAGTTGTATAGCAATACCTTATCTTCGGGTTTAAAACTCCGCTCAAGAATATTTTTATCGTGCATTATTTTTATTCTCTCCTTGTATAATTTTGTGCTCTTAAAAGTGTGGTAACAAAATTCATCAAGCTCGTGCAGCTCTGTGACTCTACTTGTGGCCGCAGCTTCTATATCAAGATTCAACTGTCGCAGTGCCCATAAAGCTTTATGTTCCAACTCCACTGGTAGGTGACATGCCTTCCCAAATACTAATTTATATGGCGTCATACCAATCGGAGTTTTGAAAGCGGTACCATAGGCCCACAGTGCATCATCTAACTTTCTTGCCCAATCCGCTCTTGTAGCATTCACAGTCTTTGTCAAAACACTCTTTATCTCTCTGTTCGACACTTCTACTTGCCCACTCGTTTGTGGATGATATGGGGTGGCAACTTTGTGACATACACCGTACTTTTCTAACAGCTTTGTGAAGGCTCGATTGCAGAAGTGAGTGCCTCCGTCACTGATAATCGCCCTTGGAGTGCCAAATCGGGTGAATATGTTCTTTCTCAAAAAACCAATTATCCCCTTAGCATTATTTGTTGGGAGCGCTGCAGCCTGCACCCATTTTGACACGTAGTCTACAGCTATCAGTATGTATTTGTTGCTATATGAGCTGACGAAATGCCCCATGAAATCGATTCCCCACACGTCAAACACTTCTACCTCTTGAATTGGGTTCATAGGCATCTCATGTCGGCGGTAAATATTCCCAGTTCGTTGGCATTCGTCACAATCATTCACCCATAAGTGTGCATCTTTGAACACTGTCGGCCAGTAGAAGCCTGATTCCAGCACTTTCGCGACGGTCCTTACTCCTCCGAAGTGGCCACCATATGGTGATGCATGACAAGCCTGCAAAATAGAAGATTGGTTTATCTCGGGGATACATCTCCGGATCATGTTATCAACACAAATCCTGAACAGGTAAGGCTCATCCCAATAATACATGTGATACTCATGAAAGAACTTTTTCTTTTGAATAGAGGAAAGATCATAGGGGATAATACCGCTTGCCAGGTAGTTTGCAATGTCTGCATACCATGGCGCTTCCTCCAATGTCACTGCTAGCAATTGTTCATCTGGGAATGTATTAGTTATATCTTCTACCTCGACTTTCTTTTCAGCTCCCTCCAACCTTGAAAGGTGGTCTGCCACTTGGTTCTCTGCCCCTTTTCTATTGCGGATCTCCAAATCAAATTCTTGTAGCAAAATAACCAACGGATCAAGTGTGGCTTTGACTCCTTCTTTGCTATCAGGTATCTAAGTGTTGTATGGTCAGTATAAACAATCACTTTTGAACCAATCAAATAAGACCTTAATTTGTCGAATGCAAACACCACAACCAACATCTCTTTCTCAGTCACGGTATAATTGAGTTGTGCACCGCTTAGCGTTCTGCTTGCATAGTAAATTGGGTGCACCAGTTTGTCCTTCCACTGCCCCAGGACTGCTCCTATAGCATGTTCACTCGCATCACACATGATCTCAAATGGTTGCTCCCAGTTGGGTGCGACGATGATTGGTGCAGTCCCCAGTCTCCTTTTCAGCTCCTCAAATGCTAACCTACAGTCATCAGAGAACATAAAAGAAAGATCCTTTTCAAGGAGTTTACATAAGGAGTTAGCAATTTTAGAGAAATCCTTTATAAATCGCCTGCAGAACCCGGCGTGCCCGAGAAAACTTCTTACTGCCTTACTGAAGTGGGCGATGGCAACTTCTCAATCACCTCAACCTTAGCATGGTCAGCCTCAATACCCTTACTGGACACTCAATGCCCCAGCACTATGNCAGTTGGGTGCGACGATGATTGGTGCAGTCACCAGTCTCCTTTTCAGCTCCTCAAATGCTAACCTACAGTCATCAGAGAACACAAAAGCATGATCCTTTTCAAGGAGTTTATATAAGGAGTTAGAAATTTTAGATAAATCCTTTATAAATCGCCTGTAGAACCCGGCGTGCACGAGGAAACTTCTTACTGCCTTAACTGAAGTGGGCGGTGGCAACTTCTCAATCACCTCAACCTTAGAATGATCAACCTCAATACCCTTGCTGGACACTCGATGCCCCAGCACTATGCTTTCTTGTACCATAAAATGGCACTTCTCCCAGTTCAGCACTAAATTTGTCTCCACACACCTTTTCAACACTCTTCTTAAATTGTGCAAACAGTTTTCGAACGAATCCCCTACCACAGAGAAATCATCCATAAAGACTTCCATAATATCTTTAACCATATCAGTGAAAATGGCTAACATACACCTCTGAAAGGTGGCCGGTGCATTGCATAGGCCAAACGGCATTCTCCGAAAGGCAAAGATGTCATACGGGCAAGTGAATGATGTCTTTTCTCTATCCTCAGGGGATATGGAAATTTGATTGTACCCCGAATACCCATCCAAAAAGCAGAAGTGAGACCTCCATGCCAGTCTATCCAACCTTTGGTCAATGAATGGTAAAGGAAAATGGTCTTTTCGGGTGGCTGTGTTCAGTTTTCTATAATCCATACAAATTCGCCAACCCGTAACCGTACGAGTTAAGATCAACTCATTATTCTCATTGGGCACTACAATCATTCCACCCTTCTTTGGCATACACTGAACTGGGCTAACCCAGTTACTGTCAGAGATTGGGAAAATGATTCCCCCATCTAACCACTTGATCACTTCTTTCTTCACCACTTCTTTCATGTTGGGGTTTAGCCTTCTTTGATGTTCTCTGGAAGGTTTGTGCCCATCTTCCAATAGAATCTTATGCATACTAAAGGTCGGGCTGATCCCCCTAATATCTGTAATGGTCCAGCCAATTGCAGTCTTGCATTCCATTAACACCTGCAAAAGTTATTCTGCATGCACATCTAACAAACTGGATGAGATAATAATAGGTAAAGTGGATTTAGGTCCCAAGAAAGCGTACCTGAGGTGAGAAGGTAACGGTTTTAGTTCCAACTATGGTGGCTCTTCAATTGATGGCTTAGCTGGAGCTGTTTTTCTTTCTTCTAAGTGTAAGGGCTCGAACTCGAGCTCTCTTTTCCAGTACCCTCGCCCTTCAAGGGCCAAAACCCACTCTGCCAAGTTTTCACCATTCATTTCTTCTAAGTTCATGAGGCATGCTGCTAGAGGGTCTTTTGCATTCATAGCCTCATCTTCCTCCTCCAAGATCACATTCACAGCTTCTATCAGAGAGCAGTTAGCAAACTCACTGGGTCGCCGCATAGATTTCTGCACATTAAATGTTATCTCTTCATCGTTCAATCTCATCTTTATCTCTCTAGTTTCACAGTCAATTAGGGCTCTCCCAGTGGCCAAGAATGGCCTTCCCAAAATTATGGGAATCTCCTCGTCAACCCGACAATCTAAAATGACAAAATCTGCTGGGAAAACAAACTTCCCCACCTATACTAATACATCATCAAGGATACCAGAGGGCATCTTCACTCTCCGGTCGGTCAGCTGTAATAGCATAGACGTGGGTCTAGCTCTTCCAATGCCTAACATTTTGTAGATAGTCAAGGGCATCAAGTTTATGCTTGCCCCCAAATCACAGAGTGCCTTAGCAAACGCATAGTTGCCTATTGTGCATGAGATTGTGAAACTTCCTGGATTAGATAACTTCTCAACTATGGGTCTTGTCACAACAACACTACATGTCTGAGTTAGTGTAACTGTGGCCAAGTCTTGAAAGTCGAACTTACGAGACATCAAGTCCTTCATCATTTTTGCATAACCAGGCATTTCCTTTAAGGCATCAATCAATGGAATGTTTACCTAAATTTACTTCAACATCTCCAAGAATTTCTTATATTGCTCATCTTTTTGATATTTGGCCAATCTTTGGGGGAAAGGTGCTGGAGGCCGCTTCTTTAATGTGGTTTGATTTTGAACCTGCTCTGGCACTGTTTCTGCTGCCTTCTCTTGCTCTGACTCAGTTTCCTTCGTGACTTCTTTTCCTTTGCTTGTTTCGGTTGGCGCATGTTGTACCGTCACCTCTTTCAACCATGTTGAGTCATCTATCTCAATGGGGACAAGCACAAGTGTTTTAGTAGGCCAGCTTTTGCGAGCCATCTCTTGCTCCAGATCTAGGTCTCTACCATTTCGTAGACTCACTCCCATAAGCTGTTTTGGGCCCTGTTCTTTTGGATTGACTTGTGTATCTGTAGGTAACGTTCCTTGGGGACGATTGTTTAGGGCCATAGAAATCTGTCCTAATTGAATCTCAATACCCTTTATCGTTGATTCATGCGAGTCTACCCTCTGTTGTATTTTTCCTGTGGACCCAATCAATTGTTGCAACATTCTGTTGTTGCTGTCTAACATTTCCTCAAGTTTAGTAAACCCATCATCTGGTCTTATAATATATTGTTGTAGAGGTTGTTGATAAGTCAGCTGTTGATTTTGCTGGATGTAGCCCTGTTGCCTTGGGTAAGGCGCAACTTGACCCATTGGTCGCATAGCTCCAGGATTGTTGTTGTTATTGTACTGCTGTTGCGTTGGTCTATATTGTTGATTATGTTGACCCCAATTCAGACCACCTTGCCTTTGTCCCCCATAGTTGGGTACATAATTCATATCTTCATGATATTGCTGATTGTCACCTTCCGCACTCCACGAGCAAACATATGGTTGGTTAATGCATGGTGTACATAAGCCCCCATTAGTTGTGTCAACTATGTGAACCTGCTGCTTCTGACCTGATTCATCAATCTTTTTGGTGAGGATACTCATTTGTGTCATTAGAGTGGCCACATTCTCAGCTATGGAGTTGTTTGGGTCCAACGCCATTGAGTGAACTACCAGAGTGATCGTGGAGGCTCTAGTCATCCATCCTGAGTTTTGTGCCATCTTATCAAGTAGGATCTTGCATTCTGCGAATGTTTTACTCAAAAATGCTCCACCTGCTGAAGCATCAACATTGGCCTTTAAGCTGTCAGCCAGTCCCATGTAGAATCTCTGCCCCAACATCTGATCTGGAATACCATGATATGGACACTTAACCAGCATGCCCTTGAACCTCTCCCACGTTTCTTGTAGTGATTCTGTTGGTCTCTGCCTGTAGCTTAATATATCATCAATCTATTGAGTAGTTTTATTTGGTGGGTAGAATTTGTTCAAAAATTGCTTGACTAATTCCTCCCAAGTAGTGATGGAATTTATGGGGAGTGAATTAAGCCAAGTATGAGCTTCTCCTATCAGCGAAAATGGGAACAACAAAAGCTTTATTGCGTCCGGTGTTACGTTAGGTTGCCTTTGCGTTAAACATATTGACAGGAAATTCTTCAGGTGCTGCTGAGGATCTTCAATGTGTGACCCTGAGAACAGTCCCTTGTTCTGCAACAAATGTAGCATGTTATTTGTAATTTGGAATGATTCTGCTTGTATCTGAGGGACTGCAATTGTGGTTGCCAGATTGTCGGCGGTGGGCTGTGCCTAATCATATAATGATGTTTCTGGTACAAGAGGCACCACACCCCGAATGTTTGGTTCATTCTCATTGTTTCTGTTGTTTATTGGATTTTCTATTCTGTCAGCCATGTTTGGTTCAACTTGTTCTCTCGAGTTCCGTTGTTGTTTGCTTCGCTTGTTTGCACGATTTAGTGCCTTGAAAACTTTCTCAGGATCTGATATCGCTTCAAGCAATTCACCAGTTCTTGAGTAATTCTTAGGCATGCACCTGTAACACCCAAGACTACAAACGTTAAAATTTCAATGTATTTGGTTTAGAATGGAGAAACTTGACTACACTAAGAATTCTAGCACTTCTTTTAGCTGCAATTAATACCGTTAATTTTCCGGCAACGGCGCCAAAATTTGATCATGCCCAACTATGACTTATAAAAAGCACTAAGCAGTCATTGCAAATATATTCCGGCAAATAAGTCCGGAGTCGAATCCCACAAGGAATTAACCTATCAAAAACATCTACTAGACTCGCACAAATTCACACAATCAATCTTCAGAAATATTTAAGTAACAGATTGGATTTTATTAACTAAATATTACGTAATGAAAATGTAATAATTAACAACTAACTATGAACGGGTTGTAAACAAGAATTGGAATGATCTAAGGTTGTGATTTCCCCTATTGTTGGAATCTTTTCCGCTACGTTTTCTACAAATTTGCCTAAGTCTTTTCTATCGACCATGAGCACTCTAACTGTCGTAACTCTCTCCCGAGTAATTACCACAATTTACTAGGTATATTCTCCCGAACTACGCTAGCTGGCATTAAGTATAGCTCACTCATATTTCATCAAGGTTTCGTTATCCCTAAACTCACCTTTAAATCTCCGTATTGATCCCTCATATACGTTTAGGAGTGATGTTGTTCAACAACTACCTAAATATGCACACTCTCCCGAGTAATACATACTAAATAGGCACAGCTAATTGAGGGCCCTTCAATCAACCACAAGAATAATATAGTTGAACAAATAGAGAAAATACTACAACAAATCTATATTAACGTAACAAGAAAAGCATCCTTCAATAGGGTCCATCAAAACCCTAGATTAGGAATTTAGCTACTCATACTCATAGTAACAATATCCCAAATATTTTACATAATTTAATACAGAGTACAGATGAAAAAATGTAGAAATGATGATTCTAACTCCCAAGAGTTGATTCCACCAACTCTTCTTGCCTCTGGCTGCCCAAGTCCCTTGGCTGCTGAAAAAAAACGTTCTTCCAAGTGGTGTATTAGGTCTATTATATGTGTAGAAGAAACCCTAAACGTGTGGGTCAATTCCTAGTCAAACCCGGAATGAATTAAGCCTTCAAAACTCGGATTGGACCTGGCGTTAGGCCTGGCATCACCAGCCTAACGCTTGGAATTTGGCTGGCCTCGCCAGGCTAAAGCCTGGTCCAGCCTGGCCTTAGGTTGGCCTCACCAGGCTAAAGCCTGGTCCAGCCTGACCTTTGGCTGGCCTCGCCAGGTCTCTTCTTTTCACTGTTCTCGAGCATACTTTCAATGTTTAAGTATCCCTTTTGCTCTACTTTCATCTCCAATTCACCTACATATAAAATAGATCCCATTATGCGCAAATAAAGTGCAATTTATCATTAAAGCATGTAAACTGCAAGGCACAAAATTTATGAAACTATGAAATTATAGCCACACATCATTACTCTTACACAAAGTTCTAAAAATAAAGTACCGAAAATTAACTGAATTGTACTAATACCCGAAGAGAAATTGAGATGATTGTGATAATTTAAAAAAGTCTAACTTAGGTTATACTCAATTAAGTAACTAAAATAGTATAATATAAATGTCTTATAATAATCAGCCGAATCGAACCATTGACACCCTTACCCCTAGCCGTGAGGGGAAAAAGTTATTGATATGTCTCATATATAGTTGAGTGCCCTTGGTACTGATGTTTTATAAGATTACTTGAATTATTTATACAAATGTTTACTGAAGCTAGTTGGTGTAAAATTGGAAATGTTTATTGGTGAAAAACAAATATGCAAAGAAGTATGATCAACTAATGTAACTTGTCAAAACTTTGCTATATAGATTAAACCAGATGGAGAAATTCCAACTCCGTTTAGCTAGGTAATATGAGTAATGGTGATTATGTTATTTGATCACGCCCAACTATGCCTTATAAAAAGGACTAAGCGGTCGTTGTAAATATAATCCGGTTAACAAGTCCGGAGTCGAATCCCACAGAGAACTAAGGCTTAGCTACAGTTGTTTAATATCGCTAAGAAATACAAGTCCAAACAATTTCCTAATTATAAAGATTATAATGTTTATTTTTATCTAATTAACTAACAAATACTAGAAAGCAGTAAAACTATCAATTAACATGGATGGAATTATAGACAAGACTAAGGAGGTCTAGAGTTATGATTTCCCCAATTGTCGGAATCCTTTCCGCTATATTTCCTATAAATTTGCCTAAGTCTTCTCTATCGACCATGAGCACTCTAACTGTTGTAACTCTCTCCCGAGTAATTACCACAATTTACTAGGCATATTCTCCCGAATTACGCTAGTTGGCATTAAGTACAGCTCACTCAGATAGCACCAAGGTTTCGTCATCCCTAATCCCACCTTTAAACCTCTGTATTGATCCCTCATATACGTTAAGAAGTGATGTTGTTCAACAACTACCTAAATATGCACTCTCTCCCGAGTAATACATACTAAATAGGCACAGCTAATTGAGGGGCCTTCAATCAACCACAAGAATAATATAGTTGAACAAATAGAGAAAATACTACGGCAAATCTATATTAACGTAACAAGAAAATCATCCTTCAATAGGTTCCATCAACACCCTAGATTAGGAAGTTAGCTACTCATACTCATAGTAATAATATCCCAAATATTTTGCATAATTAAAATACAAAGTAAAGATGAAAAGATGTAGAAATAGATGATTCTAACTCCCAAGAGGTGATTCCACCAGCTCTCCTTGCCTCTAGCTGCCCAAAAACGTGGCTGATGAAAAAACCTCTCTTGGCTGCTGAAAAAACCTTTTGGCTGCTGAAAACAACACCCTTCCAAGTGGTGTTTTAGGTCTATTTATATGTGTAGAAGAAATCCTAAACGTGTGGGCCGGGTCCTAGTCAAACCCAGAACAAATTAAGTCTTCAAAACTAAAATTGGACCTGGCGTTAGGCCTGGTGTCGCCAGCCTAACGCCTGGAATTGGCTGGCCTCGCCAGGCTAAAGCCTGGTCTAGCCTGGCCTTAGGCTGGTCTCTCATTTTCACTGTTCGCGAGCACACTTTCAACGTTTAAGTATCCCTTTTGCTCTACTTTCATCTCCAATTCACCTACACATAAAATAGACTCTATTATGCGCAAATAAAGTGTAATTTATCATTAGAACATGTAAAATGCAAGGCACATAATGTACGAAACTATGGAATTATAGCCACACATCAATACCCCACACTTAAACATTGCTCGTCCTCGAGCAATCAAACTACACTTATAGATACGACCTTGTAAAGCAATTCTACTAACTCATTACACCAAGAATTTTTAAAATAGTTTAAGCACACAAGTGTGACATCCTCGCCTCAAGATTCGACTCACAAATACCATGCCTTATTCACAATTCACTTACTTACTCTGACATGGATGTCAATAATATTACCTTTCCTTTATGAATCATATGCCCTCACCCAATCAAAGAGCTTAGTTCCACACATATTGAATTTTAAGAACATAGGAACTCAAGATAGAAAAAATTCACTCGCTCTCAGAATTAACATTCATATGCCACAAATGATGCACCATAGGCTTGCCCGTAGTGTAATACTCTACTAATCGAGTTCATTCAGTCTAAGATCAAGTAGGACTTTCATTGGTTGTAATGTAGGCTGCGGGTCGGGTATGATACAGTTGGATATGAGTGACTACATCTCCCTTAAGCACTTTAATACATATACTTTAACACTCAAGCCCATACTTATGTCAAACCATAACTCCACCTTTACCTCAATATATATTAACTTCATATTTCTTTAAGCACAGTTACATCAAGAGTCACCACTATCAAGGAATAGTTTTCACAGCAATATAGCTAATTTTTCATTTCTTTCTTTTTCAATTCAAGTGGCTTTTACTTTTTCAAAACAGTGCACCTTTCTCCTTATCTCATTAGTTCCACACCAAAGCCGAACCAACCACCCCACACTTTAACTTTTAAAAAGTTCATAATAATTCAAGTGTTCATGAGAGGTGAAAAGGTTCACATATATGGTCGATTAAAACAAAGGGGTACGACTTGTAATGTGGTTACCAAAGAAACAAGATTATAGGCTCAACGGGGTTAACTACGGTACATAACATTTAGGTGGGTAAACTTTATATATCTGGTTTAACAAAGAAATGCCTATATCACTTCCTAGACTGAATAATACTACTATTTCGCTTTGCAAATACACGGGGTAAGTTCTAGACATCAAATGCAATGCATATAATACATAAAAAACTCACACACGCATGGCACATAACTCACTCAGGATTAGTTTCATCGCGACACTCCAGTCAAAGCAGTTAAGTAAAATTAGGATACTACGATTTAAGGTACTTATGCGAGAGTCAAAAACCGAGCCTAAGCGTCACAACCATAGTACTAACTATTCTCAAGGCATAACAAAGCTAAGAGATATTGCTTCAATTCAATTCATGGCACAATGGTTCCTATTCCTAAAAAAAAAACTAACTACACCCGGTTCAAACAAAACCCTTAGAAAAGAACCGTGGTACAAAAAAAAATCAAGGGGGAATTGCTACACTACCTAACAAAAGAAAATCTTTTTGTCTTTTTCCTTTTGACTTAACTCCCTCAAGAAAATTGTCTAATAGATCCATCGTCAGGAAAAATCCAATCTTTTCTATTTTTGTTCTCTAAAAAAAATTCAATTAAACTAACATAATTAAAATAGCATAGAAAGTCACCTAGACAATCTCTTCACCCCACACTTAAAATTGTTCATTATCTCCAATGCACACCATAACTAATAAGAGCATAAAAGAGACTCCCTGGTAGGCCAAAGGCCGAAGCACTAGTAACTCATGGGGTACTCAGACTTCTCCCAGGCTTGGTCATTCGTGCGGGTACCTCACACTTAGTTCCAACCATCTGGTTTGCTGTTGCATCCTTCCAATACCTTTGCTTTCCATGCTCCTAGAAAAACAAAAATCTACACTACAAAAATAAAAATAAAAAAATAAAAAATAAAATAAAGCAGTAAAGCTGGGTGTCCTCCCAACAAGCGCTTGATTTAACGTCGCGGCACGACACGAATCACTTTCTGCCTCCACTTTGAACTTATGAATTGGACCCTAAGTTTTGATTCTGCTCTATGATCATGCTTCTGGGGTGGTGGGATGAATCTGACTGGCCCAATAAAATAATGTAGTATTCTGCACTTCTTGGCCTTTAGATGAGATGTGTATTCCCGACTTTCTAGCAAGAAGCATTTCAGAATGTAGGCGCCTTGTTCCTTATTTCTTGACTCCTCAAGTGGCTCGGATGACTCTATTTCTATATCATCATCCAAACACAATATAGAAAAATACTTGGAGTATGGACCAATGCGTTCAACTACATGAACATTGGGACTGTCTACATCCTCAACACTAGTGACACTAGAGTCAACTAAATATGTATCATCAATGTCCTTGCTTGACCCTAGTATCTCTTCTACAACATCGGCATCCTCAAATTCTAGTTTGATTGATTGTTGGTGTTCTACTATGGACCCCTCTATTGTTACCTCAATTTTTGCTTTTAATTCACGCTCTTCTTGGATACTATTCACAATATTGGCTTGTTGAGCATTAAGATCTTCAACCAGTTGATTCACTTGAACTTTCAAGTTGTGAATAGTTTCCTCTTGCCTTTCTATCTGCAGTTGTCTTTTACTATTTTGTTCCATAAGGTACTTTAACATATCAAGGCACTTTTGCATATTCTTGATCTCTTTCAGGTCATCATCCCTGGGTTCTTTGTTCCTATTAACTTCACAAGAAAAAGAAGAACCATCAAAGTAAGGGGTTGGAGGAAAATAAGAAATATAAGCACAACCATGAAAGTGACCATCTTGACCACTACACATATCACACACATTCCACACATAAGATTGAGTTGGTGCACATAACTCGCTCTCAGGAATATTTTGATAATTTTGCCATGGGTGGTTTCCTCCACAATATGCATAAGGAGGATCAAAAGTAGAATTACCAACATCAAAACTGTCATAATTCCAAGATGCCATGTTTCTAAAATCAACAAGTGAAACAAAAATAAAAAAAATCAAATATAAGAAAACAAAATAAAAGTTCAAACTTGCAACCTAGCAGTATGTACACCTACAGCTACACCGTTAGTTCTCCGGCAACGGCGCCAAAATTTGATCACGCCCAACTATGCCTTATAAAAAGGACTAAGCGATCGTTGCAAATATAATCCGGTTTACAAGTCCGGAGTCAAATCCCACAGAGAACTAAGGCTTAGCTACAGTTGTTTAATATCGCTAAGAAACACAAGTCCAAACAATTTCCTAATTATAAAGATTATAATGTTTATTTTTATCTAATTAACTAACAAATACTAGAAAGCAGTAAAACTATCAATTAACATGGATGGAATTATAGACAAGACTAAGGAGGTCTAGAGTTATGATTTCTCCAATTGTCGGAATCCTTTCCGCTACGTTTCCTATAAATTTGCCTAAGTCTTCTCTATCGACCATGAGCACTCTAACTGTCGTAACTCTCTCCCGAGTAATTACCACAATTTACTAGGCATATTCTCCCGAATTACGCTAGCTGGCATTAAGTACAGCTCACTCAGAT
>AWOL01S0009305.1:0-14457 GCA_000715115.1 Nicotiana otophora | reverse complement strand
GTCATGGACAGGAAAATTCTTCTTGTGAAATTTCAACTGCCGCGGTGCATATGCAATCACCCTACCATCTTGCATAAGTACTGCACCAAGCCCAACGCGAGATGCATCATAATACACCTTATAAGAAGCTGAACTTGTTGGTAATACCAACACTGGCGTTGTAGTCAAAGCGGTCTTGAGCTTCTGAAAACTCAACTCACAGTCGTTTGACCATCTGAATGGGGCACCCTTCTGGGCCAATTTGGTCAGTGTGGATGGTATGGATGCAAACACCTCCACAAACTGACTATAATAACCTGCCAAACACACGAAACACCGGATCTCTGTAGCTAAAGTAGGTCTAGGCCAATTTTGAACTATCTCAATCTTCTTAGGATCCACTTTTATGCCTTTTGCCGATACAACATGACCCAAAAAAGCAACCGAGTCTAACCAAAATTCGCATTTAGAACATTTAGCATATAACTGATTATTCTTTAAAGTCTGAAGCACAGTTCGAAGATGTTGCTCATCCTCCTCTCGACTACTGGAGTAAATCAAGATATCATCAATGAATACTCAATACAAATCATAGGAATTAATTCTATTTGAATTTACTAATTTTCCGGATTAAAATCCGAAATTCATCTCAAAATTCTACAATGGGGCCAACATCTCAAATATTGCAAAAACTTACGAAATCCGAACACCCCTTGCTAGACGAGTCCAACCATACAAATATTATCAAATTCTGATGTCAAATGGACCTTCAAATATTAAATTCTTTATTTTTTGGAACGTTTTACAAAAATTCAAATTTCTTCCATCTAGATAAGAAATAAATGATGAAGATAGACATAGATTTATGAAATATAATCACCTTTGGTTATAGAATACTTACCCAATTCAAAGTCGTGAAACATCCCTTTGAAATTGCCTAAATCCGAGATTCAAAACTCAAAAATGAGTAAAAATAGTTTACTTTCGATTTTATGGGTTATGTCCAGGCTTTTTCGCATTTCTGGACAGTTGACCGCATTTGCGGTTCCGCTTTTGCGGAAATTTGGGTCGCTTCTATGGGTTGGCTCGCTTCTGTGGACAAGAGTCCGCTTCTGCGAACTCGCTTCTACGCAAAACTGCCCCTTCCCCCTTTTACCGCTTCTGCGATGCATGGGCCGCTTCTGCGATCGTGCTTCTGCAATACCCCATCCACTTCTGCGAGGCATGGCTCGCTTCGGCAAGATTGCATTTGCAGTCGAAAATTCGCAGGTGCGATTACACCAGAAGGCCAAAATATCAGATTTTCCTTAAGTCCAAATTTTGATCCGTTAACCATCCGGAATCCACCCGTGGCCCCCGGGACCTCAACTAAATACACAAACATGTCCTAAAACATCATACGAACTTAGTTGAGACTTCAAAGCATATCAAACAACGCTAAAACCACGAATCATACTCCTATTCAAGCTTTAGGAACTTAAGAATTTTCAACTTCTACATTCGATGCCGAAACCTATCAAATCAAGTCTGATTGAACTCAAATTTTGCACATAAGTCATAAATGACATAACAGACCTATTCAAAATTTCCAAAATTGAATTCTTTCCCCGATATCAAAAGGTCAAATCCGTGGTCATACTTTGAAAATCTTTAGCCTTTAAATTTCTAGTTTCCGTTAAATAGCGATAATTTGAGCTAGGGACCTCCGAATTCGATTTCCGGCATACACCCATGTCCCAAATTNGAAACACCGGATCTCTGTAGCTAAAGTAGGTCTAGGCCAATTTTGAACTATCTCAATCTTCTTAGGATCCACTTTTATGCCTTTTGCCGATACAACATGACCCAAAAAAGCAACCGAGTCTAACCAAAATTCGCATTTAGAACATTTAGCATATAACTGATTATTCTTCAAAGTCTGAAGCACAGTTCGAAGATGTTGCTCATCCTCCTCTCGACTACTGGAGTAAATCAAGATATCATCAATGAATACTCAATACAAATCATAGGAATTAATTCTATTTGAATTTACTAATTTTCCGGATTAAAATCCGAAATTCATCTCAAAATTCTACAATGGGGCCAACATCTCAAATATTGCAAACACTTACGAAATCCGAACACCCCTTGCTAGACGAGTCCAACCATACAAATATTATCAAATTCTGATGTCAAATGGACCTTCAAATATTAAATTCTTTATTTTTTGGAACGTTTTACAAAAATTCAAATTTCTTCCATCTAAATAAGAAATAAATGATGAAGATAGACATAGATTTATGAAATATAATCACCTTTGGTTATAGAATACTTACCCAATTCAAAGTCGTGAAACATCCCTTTGAAATTGCCTAAATCCGAGATTCAAAACTCAAAAATGAGTAAAAATAGTTTACTTTCGATTTTATGGGTTATGTCCAGGCTTTTTCGCATTTCTGGACAGTTGACCGCATTTGCGGTTCCGCTTTTGCGGAAATTTGGGTCGCTTCTATGGGTTGGCTCGCTTCTGTGGACAAGAGTCCGCTTCTGCGAACTCGCTTCTGCGGAAAACTGCCCCTTCCCCCTTTTACCGCTTCTGCGATGCATGGGCCGCTTCTGCGATCGTGCTTCTGCAATACCCCATCCACTTCTGCGAGGCATGGCTCGCTTCGGCAAGATTGCATTTGCAGTCGAAAATTCGCAGGTGCGATTACACCAGAAGGCCAAAATATCAGATTTTCCTTAAGTCCAAATTTTGATCCGTTAACCATCCGGAATCCACCCGTGGCCCCCGGGACCTCAACTAAATACACAAACATGTCCTAAAACATCATACGAACTTAGTTGAGACTTCAAAGCATATCAAACAACGCTAAAACCACGAATCATACTCCTATTCAAGCTTTAGGAACTTAAGTATTTTCAACTTCTACATTCGATGCTNTGAAACCTATCAAATCAAGTCTGATTGAACTCAAATTTTGCACATAAGTCATAAATGACATAACAGACCTATTCAAAATTTCCAAAATTGAATTCTTTCCCCGATATCAAAAGGTCAAATCCGTGGTCATACTTTGAAAATCTTTAGCCTTTAAATTTCTAGTTTCCGTTAAATAGCGATAATTTGAGCTAGGGACCTCCGAATTCGATTTCCGGCATACACCCATGTCCCAAATTATGATACGGACCTACCGTAGCTGTAAAAACACTGATCCAACTCTATTTGCTCAACATTTGACCAAATTCAACTTAGTTGAGTTTTATATCTCTACTTCACAGTTTAATTAATTTTTCATATAACAACTTTTCGAAAAATTGTTCGTATAGTGCACGCAAGTCGAAGAGTGATGAATAGAGCTTTTTGAGGTCTTATAACACATACACGAATGTTTAAATTAAAGATGACATTTTGGGTCATCACATTATATTTCTCTTTCAACTGCTTGACCTGAAACTTGTATGGACAAAACCACTCAGCCCATCCGAGAATTTGTGGATTCAGAATGAACTTTGGATTCAACTGGGTCATCGTCGGCAAAGCCTCCATAACCATCTATCTAAGAAATTGTGAGTGAATTAGAAGAAAATTGAACTTTGTAATCCCATTTTTAACTGCAAGAATCTCCTTGAACGTGGAATGATAGTGTTGTTCAGCATTATTGAATCTTCCAATAGCGTAACCATATATTTTTCTCTGAATATTTTCTTCCTCAAATAAAATTGTACTCCAATATTTATTACTGGTATCTGTCTGTAACATTTTATTTCCATATGAGGAAATGTGGAATGATTCTGACACTTTGAAACATCTCTTTTATTTTTTCTCACTCCATCATTTTGATTCTTGCCCCATGGCTAGGAATTTTGCTTCAAAATTTTTATGAGAGGAGAAATATATGTATAACAATAGGAATAAAATCTCTCACTTAATTTATTATTCCCAAACACTGCTGTATTTGCTACGTTGTGCAGTCAATATCGGGGAACTTGAGATGTTCCTTAGAAATATGAGGACCTGTGGTCTGTTCTCCATGGGAATAATTCATGCCCAAAAAATCAATCTCTTCTTTTTTTGCAAAACCCATTTTTGGCTGAAAGGATGATGCCATTTTTTCACATTAAAGATGCAAAATGATTGAGCAAATTTATATGCTCCTCCCAAGTATCACTAAATAGTAAAATATCATCGATATAAAGAAGTGATGTGTGAAGTATGGACTAAGATATTTTCATCATGGACTTTTGAAACAAAGATGGAGCAGCTTTTAAACTGAGAGACACGACTTTCAACTGAAAATGTTGATCGGGAATACAAAAACCAATTTTCCCTATCATCCGGGTGGATTCCCATTTACCAGAAGCCTGATTTGAGATCAAACTTATAATAATATTTTTTTAGACAAATTAGGACAAAAGGGTGAGCCTATTAGGGATGGAAAACTTGTCATCCAAAAGAAAATGATTGAGTGGTTGGTAATTAATTGCCAATCTCAATTAACCGCTTGTCTTCTATGCTTTTTTGTTAACATAAAATGCTAAGCACGCCCATTGTGAATTTGATGGGACAACGAGATCAAAATCCACTAGCTCCCGATACTCATTTTTTGCAAGCTGAAGGTGGTGTGTATTCATACCAGAGTGACTTGCCAGTGTAGGATTGATATTATCATTTTTCTTCAAAGGTAGCTTAATGAAGAATTCTTCATTTTTCCATAATGATTGTTACGTTCGGTTAAGAATTCAATGTGAGATTCTACATAGGAGTGTTCTGTGATTTGTGCTTCGATTTCCCTGGAACAATCTTCTTTTGTGAGCTGGAACAATTTCAGGACTACACAATACGGCTTGAAATGCTATCCCATTGGCTTTGATCTGGTGTTTGTCCTGCAAAACCCTGTAAATGTCAAAACTAATAATCAAATCCATACTTGGGAAATGTGACTCAATCAATTTGCTCATGTACTTCAGTCCTAGGAAGAATTCAATGGTGATCGGGTGCTTGGTAATGATAGTTCTGGTCAGAATTCTATTTCATTTTGTGTTGAAATTTTTGAAGTACGGAACCCAATACTCATATTGTAATAGCGCATGATTAATGAGTGAGGAGGCTGCTTCTAAGTCAAAGAATATTATGGCATGTGTTTGTTTGTCCCACATGGATGCATAGACTTTGATTTCTTCTTGCGGGATCATTCACCTTTGGCTTTGGTTTTTAAATATTGTAATGATCATTTCCATATTCTTCATAAACATCCAGGAACAGAAAGTCTCTCATGCGGGCTTATCTTCAAGTGAGAAAACTGATTCAAGATTGACATCTTCACTAAAATGAATGCATGTGTATTCTATAATTTCATAGATAAGTTTAATAGACTACTTGGACTACAGGTAGTTCCGCGCAAAATATCATATTTTATTTCAAATAAAACATGCTCTATTTCTCCTTGCATAGCCTGGCGTTCTCCTTCTGATGTATTTAGTATTCGAACCTGTCGCTTGAGAATTTTGGTGACCTGAATCTTTTGAACTTCTTCCTTGGTGCCTGACACGAGTAATATTTCATTCCGATGATTAAATCTGACATGCGGTAAGATCTATCAAGTGTTGGATCATTCTTCATTATCTGTTTGGTTGCGGAGGAATCATATCTCCTTTCTTGAATGGGCTCATCAGTCCTCCCATCTTGATCATCGTCAACTTTGAAGACCTCTGGCTCCCTGGGCTGATTCATGAAAATGGGAAGTTCCTCTTTTTGAAGAAACTTGTGTGGAATTAGTACTTACCTCGGAACCATCCTCTATTGGAACTTGTTGGATCGAATCATCAGTAAGCTCCTTTCTTTTTTTTGGTATCATACCCTTGGGACGTTACCTCTTCTAAATATCTCTATGGTTGTGCAACAAAGGGGCTTGAGGTTTGGAGGGTAGAGATCTTGAGGTTCTCATAGTTAGCATTCTTTTAGCTTTCTACTACATCTCTACACTTTTTCGGGTGTCTCAAGGCTGCAAGTACATTATTTTTTCCTAGCTAACTTTGCGATGTCAAATTCGGGTTCTGTAATAGTTAGAGAAAATTGATTATGAGCAGCTATATGGATTTTTCTTTGGGGAGAGGAAAAGATATAAAAAGGATAATCTATATGAGAAGGGGGGTAATTTTGGGTTGAGAATGTACTTGTGGGAGGAAAAGAAGTTACCTGAGGACATATGGGTTTCATGGGCACAAGGTGATCACTTTTCAAGAGGTGTAGTTGTATAGAGACACCATCACTTTCTGGAATAAATGGAAAAGTGAAGTACCCGACGGACAATTATCGTACTGCAATCTTACTAACCTGTGGTCCAAGGCTTTGATGAGTCTTTCATATTGGGAAAACTTTCCTACAACCTATTCGACGTTTTTCTCATTTTCCACATCGCTAAGCATTTTATTCTGAGTGTGTAAAATATTTTTAACAGTGCTATCAATGTTGTTCAAGATTCTATTTTGAAAAATAGGATTTTCAGACTGACAATTGATTGTTGTTTCAATGTCACTAGATGGAGGTTTTTCTCCTGAGGGCAAAACAACATTCTTTTTGGTGATTTTGGGGGCATGATCTGCACCATATTTACTGAAATGTTCAAGAGGTGAAAAATCATGGGTATATCCACCACTAACAGGGCTATACATTAGTATTTCAGGATTGTTGGAAAAAGCGGCTACCTCGTCATCTTCCCAACTAGGGTGATTGGCCAGGCATTTTCTCCGAAAATTTTGGCCATTCCTGAGGGTTATAGCTGAAAAGGTATTTATACTTACCTGGGAGCTGAGCAAGACAAGTGATGGGTCGCCTTTTTCATACCTTTCTCGAAGGCATTCTGCAGATGATTTGGACTTTTTCTTTCTGGCCTTCTTGTTTTTCTTTCTGGGCACCCGATAGTATTTTACTAGTTCCTCAAAGCATTCTTGGTAGGAACAATCAATTTCCCATGGGTAGTGACCTGCGAAAGGAACCTTGAACCACTAAAAATTTCTACCTTTGATGTCAAAGTGCACAGTCCATTCCATGGTTGGACATGCTTCCATCTATTCATTCAAAGAAATACTCTGGATTATATCCACATGGAGAGTGGTGCGTGGGATGTATTATATGGAAAGAAAATGTAGCCTTGATTGGCTTTTTAATGTGAGAGTGGTCAAAAGCTATGACATGTGTTTGTTTATCCCACTTGGATGTATAGACTTTGATTTCTGCTTGCATGATCACCGTAATGCTGTGGATCTCTTCTTTCACCTTTGGCTTTGGTTCTGAAATTTGGTAATGATCATCACGATATTCTTCATAAATATCCAGTGAAAATAGAGTTTCTTCTCTGGGATCATCTTCAAGTGAGAAAACAGATTCATGATCGTTATCTTCTCTAAATTGAAAGCCTATGTAGTCTGTAATTTCAAAGAGAAGTATAATACACTGCTTCGATTATAGGCAATTCCTCAAAAAATATCATATTTTATTACAAATAAAACATGCTCTATTTCCTCTTGCATTACCCTGCCTTCCCCTTCTAAAGTATTTTGTAACCTTTTGAACTTGGACCTGTCGCTTGACAATTTTGGAAACCTGAATTTTTGGAACTTCTTCCTTAGTGCCTCACATGAGAAATAATTCTTTCATATGATCAAGTTCGACCTGGCAAGCTCTATCAAGTGTTGGATCATTGTTCGTTGTCTATTTTAGAGAAGATCATTTTGCACATATATCATCAAGAGCATAAAAAATGGATTGCCTAATGTAACTAATTTTCGAATCAGTTATTGACTGTTATTTATATTCTATGATGTCATGGTTCGACCAGCTAACATATTTGGTAGGAATGATACAAATTCTTATTTTAGATTGACATCACCACCGAGCCCACAAAGGATTTTTGCCATTTTTCTTCTGGAAATGTTTGTCAATGATATCTCTTTCCAAAGACGGACACTTTATATAAAAAAGTTGTCTTCGGCATTTTACATGCCTTTGGCCAGCATCGCCGCAGAAAACTTCATGCAAGATTCTAATGTTAAAAGTAAAATTTTGAGAAGTAAGGAAAGTATAATTGTCCTGCAACCCAATGGAATTCCACCAGTCTCGAAGAATACCTTAATGGTGAAACGTGAATTCTGATAGAATTATGTAATTTTCTCGCTCTGCCAAATTCCTGGTCATCATCCAATTGTAGAAATCTTATATTCATTGGGGCAATCTTGAGACTTTTATGTCATCCATGGTAAAGGTATGGAAACCAGTACCTACCTATTTGGCTGTTGCCGAATCATATCTCCTTTCTGGAATTGGCTCATAAGTTATCCCATAATAATCATCTTCAAATTCGGAGTCCTCTGGCTCTATGGGCTAATTCACGAGAATGGGAGGAAGTTCTTCTTCTGAAGAATATCGGGAGGAAATAGTGCTTACCTCAGAACTATCCTCTGTTGGAACGTCTTGGATAGAAACATAAGTAAGCTGCTCTGTTTGTTGGGTATCAGACCCTTAAGATGTTACCTCCTCTAAATCACTCTGTGGTTGAGCAACATAGAGGCTTGGTATTTGTAGGGTAGAGATCATGAGGTTCTCATAGTTGGCATTGTTTTAGCTTTCTCCTACCTCACTCTTCTTGGTGTCTCTAGGCTGCAAGTGCATCTTTACGTTCCCAAACTAATTTTGCAATGTCAAATTTGGCTTCTTTAATAGTTTGAGCAAATGGGTTATGGGCAGCTATATGGCTTTTCCTTTGGGGGAGAAAAAGCTAGAAAAAGGATAATCAAGCCGATGAGGGGAATATATTTGGGGTGAGAATGTACTTATGGGAAGAAGAGAACTGACTTGAGGACTTCCAGGTTTCTAGGGCACAAAGTGGTCACTTTTCAAGTGGTGTATTTGTTCTCTTAAAGACACCATCTATTTCTACTGTTGCTGGAAGAAATGGAAAAGAAAAGTACCCAACGGACAAATATCGTACTGCAAGCTTGCTAACCTGTGTTCCAAGGCTTTGATGGGTCCTGCATTCTGAGAAGACTTCTCTACAACCTATTCTACCATCTTCTCAATATATATGTGCACAAGCTACGGCCTCGGGCCCAAGTATACGTATACATAACTCGGCCTCAGCCCCAAAGATACATAAAGCATAAACAACGGCCTCAGGCCCACAGATTCATAAAGCATAAATTGCGGCCTCAGGCCCAAATACAAGTGTTCAACATTCAGGGTTTTAAAATGAGGAATTGAGAATCATACTGCAACACATGATAGTGAAATAATGAATCATATTGAGTTACATGATACTGGAATGTCTAATAGAAATGGACTGAGACATGTATTCATAATAAATAGATATGCCATAATTGAGGCTCATGGGATATTGAATGAATTATGAAACTATGTTATCTAAGGAACAAAAGTTCTACTACTATTTATGGAATTGAGGCATGATTACTTTATGATGCAATTCGTAATAGTCATAAAGAATGAGATGAATGGAGATTCATAAGCATTCACAAACATAGAGACTTTTCCTCACATACCTTTACTTTGGCCTTTTTAAGCGTATAACAATGTCTGTCGCCTCTTTCAACAATACACTATGGCAATATATATCAAGAGGAACAAATATCCAATAATGCTCATGTTTTAGTCACTTACATATTTTATCAAACACTCGATGGGCATAAAGAGTCATAGCCTTTATTAATGGTGTTTCTACACCAAACAACCCATCCTCTTGCTCCTAGTTAATTATAAAATCTCAAATTCTTATAACCAATATCATTCTTAATCACCCATAAGATAAAAAATACCAATAATCAATAATCAACAATCAACATGTCACGCCCCGAAATCGAGGAGCGCGACCGGCGCTTAATCGAATGAACCTGCCCGAACAAGCTTGTTAGATTTCCTTCTACCCAAACTCATCCATGAATAAAGAGAAGATGTACTCCATTAATTAAACATTGAAAAGATTTCATTAGAAAATCCCATTTCATTTCCATTAGAAACTTCATTTATAATTTTCAAATTATTACAAGTTTATAGATATAATGAAAAACATGTTTGCCAAAGACCAAATTCCCAACATCAAATACCACCCACAACCTGTCTACAGAGCCTCCAAGTGCAAAAAAAGTGAAGAATGGAAGTATCGGTGACAAGGCCTCGGCCATACCACTTAGTAAAAAATAAAACATAAGATGAAATAAAGCCCGGAATAGAGTAGGGCTCACCTAAAACTGCTGAATCGAGCGTCACTACTATTGAGGACCAAAGCTTCCCGGTGATGAACCACCTGCATCCATTCAAGATGCAGCGCCCCGGGCAAAAGGGATGTTAGTACATATGGAATAGTACTAGTATGTAAAGCTAACTGTGCTCTTTCAAAATAGAATGCCAACATAAAAACTAAAATCACGGAAACAACAATCAACAATCAATGATATCCAATTTCCAAGTTAAAACATATTAGTTTCCAAAATACGAAGATAATATTATTTTTGGTTGGGAGATCTTTAGCACCGATATACCACTGTTCACAATATCACCATTCACAATACCAATACCACCGTACTTTTAGCATGGAGTATGATCACGATCCGATCGGCTAGGCCATCTCATCCGAGACATCAACCACAATCACAATTTCAATTACAATTTCCAGCACAATCACCACCATGTGTTGCCATTCGATCATGACCCGATCGGCTAGGCCATCTCACCAAAATGTCATGTGGATTGACATTATCCTTTTCAATTAATCATCTCATCCCAATTAAGAGGAAATAATTTTATCACATAGATCTCATCTCAAATAAGGGGAATAATCACAATCCACTCCTACACCGGCAAAATTCCATTTCGGGGTTAGGTTATTTCAACCTACCCTTCCTCGGTAATTATCGATACTCCCTAAAATATTTTTGGTTTGCACCAAAGATAAAATAAATACAAATATATTTACCTCATCATCTTTCACATTGTATAAATATGCATTAGTACTTTCAACTAATCACTACAACAATATTCCATTGGCTCTTTTGGCCATTCACAAGATTCATTATTCAAGGCATGGTGGCCGTATTTGATATTCAACACTTTTATTTTATCCCTCTCATGTATCATCATCATAAATATCAACATATATAATATTCCGGAAATCACAACTTTATGTTCATTAGTAATGAAGACTTTAAACACAATGGATTTCTTTCTAAGAAATGAAGTAAAATGGTTGGAAATCGAAGCACAAGATAAAATCATAAACGAGTAACACATCATTTAATCTTGAAACACTTTTCCACAAAAAGGGAAATACACAATTTCCACCCAATAATATGTTTGAACGGAAAACACATTGAAACTACATACAAAGCATACGATTAGTTAAAACAACCACATATGGGCATCACTTGAGTTCGTAAGCTTTTAGGCAATTCTATTTTCAAAGTCAATTTTGGAACAGTTGAATCAAAGCTTCTTTCATAATCTTTCTCACATCATGGTATTTCATTGGCACCATTGGCCACAGGTATTACTTTCACTCTTGGCACGTTGGCCACAATTTATATCCCCAATTGACTTATTTCACTTCCAACCATCTTTATAGATTATCAACAATAAGACATTTCCAATCAAGACTTTAGATACACGTATGAGCAATTAAAAGTCATAAGCATATTGAGTTTTTCTCACACAATTTGGAATATTAGCTTTCATTTGAAGCACGACTCAAAGCCATAACATTTTAACACACATATGATTCTTGAACACATTCCCGAAGGATAACATAATGTGATAGTACCATTCAGAATGCATTCTGAATACATAATTATCGATACTTTGCTTACTCAGGACAATTAAATTTATTGGGAACAACTCGAAACATGAGAATAAGCTTTTGGAACCAACCATACTTGAAAGTTACGGGAACATCATTGAATTCAATTATAAGAGAGTAGTTTAGCCAACATACCTCGCTTTGAGCTTTCCTTAAATTACTACAATGTTCTAGAAATCCTAGAAACTTAAATCTAATTTGAAACATAACAAAAGTGAACCATCATTAGGAAAATATTCTTGGTCTCAGGTCATTCGAGCATTTTATTAAACACTATGTGTGCAAATTGGTTACAAGGTTCTTCCACAAGATTTATTTCAATTCGCAACCCAATCCTTACTTATTTGAGCTGAACAATCTTCCCACAAACCTTATTAGTACGTGCATGTATAAATAATACTCTTACACCCAAGAATCATACTCCCATCACCCATCTTTTACCCCAAACTCGAAATTGAAAACTAGGGTTAGATCCTTACCTCTTGAGTGAAGATCTTGTGAGATTTCCTTAATGGATTTCCAAGCTTGGACAAGATCTTGATGAAAAAAGCACTTGATCTTATTCCTCTCTCTAGAACATTCTCACTTCTCTCTAAAAATATCAGGTTTTTGTCTTCAAAATGAGCCCCAAAGGCTAATTATTAAATAGGGTCGGGTTATAAAAATAGGAAACTGAACTTTCTGAACTCATATCTATGGTCTCAGAATGGGCTGCAGAATGGGTATGCGGTCCTCACAATGGACCGCAAAACTGGTGCCCAGAACAAGGCTAAACTGGTCAGTTTTGTAACCATTCTGCGGTCGCAGAATTGGCTACAGAATCACATTCTGCCAACCTTTGGTAATTTTGTCATAACTTCTTGCAGGAGTGTCCAAATAACGAACGGTTTAAGGCGTTAGAAACTATACTCAAAGGTCTTTCATTTGAAAGGTTGTTCATTAGATAACCCTTTTTATATATGTTTATATGCGTGCCTAAAGTTTGGTATTGTGCGTACTCATTAGGAACTTTAGTCTATCATGTAATTTTCAACTTGACTTAGACTTAGGTCTCTCCTTAGAACCCGCATCACTTATAATATGACTCATACACTTATTATCATATCAAAATGATATCCAACATATTAATAGTGCTCGTCTGCATACAAAATAATATAATTAACACACATCAACTTGCTTAATAGTGCTTAAATACTTCAAAATTATTCGGGGTGCAACACAACAACCCAAACCTATAACCGTTCATGATTTTCTATCAAACCCATCAACTCATATCTCATGAACTTAGATTGTATAATCATTAATCCAATGCTATAATCAATTAAAGGGTGAATGTTCAATCATCTTGAATTCGAGTTCTAGGGTTTCGTTTCTCGACAACAATGTCTTAATCGAATACCTAATGATTTGAATGGTTTACCCATATTAATAAGGTGTTGGTGAATTGAAATAAACTTAGAATCAACATTAAAACTTACCTTGGATGATGGAGATACCTTGGAGGAAGATGTGTTCTCGAGATCTTCCCTCTCTATAGAAAATGTATGGGTATGGGTAAAGGGAACAAGGTAGGGCTTTAAAAATGAACCTTCAGGTGCGCGCCCATGCAGTTGAGGGCCCAACCGCATACCTGAACATGCAGTAATGGCGGTGGCACTACAACAAGTGCGTTGCCGTCCACGGGATGACTGGGCGCATAGCTGAGCATGCAGACTGCGCATTTTCCAGTGAAAAACATGTAAATTATTACACGGAGATCCGTTCGGGCATTTCAAAGGACTACAACTTTAGTGTTTTATGTTTTCTTGAATTCCTAACAGATTTTCACTTGATCAGGTTGGAAGACATACCTTTCATAAACTTTGTTGATTTTATTAAATCATATGCACGTCACTCTGTGTACTCATTTTACACATTCATGCCTAATCCGAATATATGGAGTGTTACATAACAATCTAGCTGAGAAAGGGAATAACTTTGGGAAGAGAATATACTTTGGAGGAAGAGAAGTTACCTGAGAACTTCTTGGTGTTTGGGAATAAACTGATCAGTTTTCATGAGGTGTATTTGTTCTCTTAAAGACATCATCTCTTTCTTCTTCTACTAGAAGAAATGGAAAAGAGAAGTACCCGGCGGACAAATATGGTACTGCAGGCTTGCTAACTTGTGCTCTAAGGCTTTGATGAGTTTTGCATGCTGAGAAGGCTTCTCTACAACCTATTGAACTTTTTTCTCAATATGTTTCCACTTTTCTAAGCATTTTATTGTGAGCGTGCGCAATAGTTTTAATAGTACTATCTATGTTGTTCAAGATTCTATTTTGAGAAATAGAACTTTTGGACTGCTAATTTATTGTTGATTCAATGTCACTAGATGGTGGTTTTTATCCTGAGGGGTAAACAACATTATTTTTGGGTATCTTGGGGGAAAGATGTGCACCATCTTTACTAAAATGTTCAAGAGGTGGAAGATCATGCTTATTGTAATGGCGCAACCGGTCTTTTTGTATATTGTAGCCCTGTTACCCTATGTATTGTCTCTTCTATATTTATTTGTGGTTATGTGACTTTCGGGATGGTTGTATTTATTTCGGGGACGTTTTGGAGTGAATCGGGACACTTAGTCCCAATGTTAGAAG
>AWOL01S0009300.1:29898-40504 GCA_000715115.1 Nicotiana otophora | reverse complement strand
CTTCGCGAACGCGACAAGCCCATCGCGAACGCGTAGTGTTAGGCATTGGGGAGGGGGAGTTAGCCATTCCTTCATCGCGAACGCGAGCAATGTCTTGCGAACACGGAGGCCATGGTGGGGTAGCCTACGTGAACACTGTCTCACGAATGCGAAGGCTTGGCAGCCTATATGCTTCGCGAACCCGACAGTGCTCTCGCGAACGCAATGAACACTATCGCCCAGCACTTAACAGAATCCAAAAACGGGATTTTANTATTACTATCTCTAGGTTGAACCCTTTAATTGGGTTAATCAATCTCTCAGTTGACCCAATTTCTTGTTAGCTACGTTATCCTAGACTAGGTCCCTCTTTCTCAAGTAGAGACTAACTCAAATAAGCATGAACTAATCTTTGTGACCATTAATTCTACAATTAAAGCATGAACTAAGCTAAATAATCAACACCCAGTTATAAACAAGCACTAAATTAGATACCCATAAGGTTTACACACTAGGGTTGGGTCATAATCTTACTAAAAGTCTAGTTACTCATAATGGGATTTGAAGAAAATAAGGAAGAAATACTAATTAAACTTAAAATGGAAGTTCAAAATGATTAAATCTAATGTAAATACACCAAAGCAATGTAAAACTTCCTAAAGTAGTAAAGAAAAACGGCTACAACAACTTCAGATGTTCAAACTTTTCCTAATTTTTTGAAACTCGTATATTTAGACAAGGCTAGAAATTTCGGATAAAAATACCACTCGGGAGGTTCTCCGGCCGCACAATTTCATGTGCGGACCATAGATTTATTCATAGATTTAAAAGTATTCATTTCTTTCTTAAATTCCATGGCTAGTCAAATAGGTTCACATAAATTAGACCGAAGGGAGTAAAAAATATATCATAAGTTAAACTATACGTGTGTTTTGAGGGTCGACATGGTATACTCCAAGGGACAAACCCGTGAAATTTGTTGGATAAAAGCGGATAATACATATCATGGGGCCTGTGTGACAAATAGTATTCCCTCAATATGATGGTGAGACAAACCTCAGCAAAGATGTTGAGACCCTTTGGGAGGGTTGTATGTGAATTGACAGGCTTCTAGGCTGGTATGCTTACGAAGAATGGATTAGATGTATAGGGTAAAATTGGTTTATATTTAATGACCAAATGATAGCATGACATGTGGAACCAGAGACAGGTGGAAGACAAGTCAAGTAAGAACTAAAGTAAGGGACAACAACTACAGATGGTATCGGATAGACCCCGAAGGGGGCATAATTTACATGAGGAGGTCAAATGTTTGTCACCATATTACATTAATAAAGAATATTTCCTAATATTAAATGGGTAGCCGTTGCAGAGAATTTTGTTATTCATGGTCTGCCGTTACACATTCATCAATGACCCCTTTATATTGTCATTTAAAAGGGGCTTGATCCTAGGATCTTATTTCTTAAGTATAGCTATAAATAATTGGCTCCAATAACCATTGTAAGGACACGAAATATGTGGAAAAACTTATGTTATACTTTATTCTCAAGCTAAAGAATACAACTTTACTTTTTGTCTGATATTGCTCTTACTTCTGTACCCAGAAGCAGTGCTTCCAGAACTAAGCTTGCCATTTCCTTTGATTTTAACGCTATGTATTATTATTAATTTATTTTATTTATCAATTTGGATCAAATCAGTTTGATTGTCTATAAACCACGCAACAAATTTAACTGTACAGTATTACGGTATACATTAGACAAATATAATATCTTAAGCAAATTTCACATCAAAAACGAGAAAATAATGAAAAGTTATTCTAGTATAATATAGATCACAAATTTACATTTTACGTGCTTTAATCTAATCTCTATGATCTTTCGACCGGCGGTATCTTTGATCACTATTAATTATTTTTTGTGAATTCGACAGTGGCCTTTGTAGAATAGGAGGGATAGTGCGTAATGCGTATAGGTTAGTTAAATGCAAATAATACTATTACTCATTTAGTCGTGATGGCACTCTAAGAGAGTATCATATCCTTAGTTTGGGATATACTATTACGCATTAAATGCAAACTCTTTATTAGTACTATACCCATTTAGTCGTTATTACTCAAAATTTCCATATATAATTGTCTGGCATTCTACTCTCTAAGGACAATATGCACATCAACTTGTTCCCTACAATAAGCCATCCCCACATCTGAGTATAGATTTCTTAAAGCTTAGCTTTTTTGAAGGAAATAGAATATATTTCCCTGTTATTCCTGATTCATTTGGGTAATCACATATCGAATTTAGAGATGGATAATTGTCACGACCCAAAATCTCATCACAGGCGTCGTGATGGCACTTAATTTCTAAGACTAAGTAAGCCGATCATAACAACGATTCAAGCCTTTTTTTACATAGATAATCGATACCAAGTGTCGAAACCAACAACGGAAATATTCAAACAAACTCCCAAGACTGGTAATACTGAGTCACGAACTCTAACTGAATACATAAAATGACCTCAAGAAAATCGAATATACAATACTATTCGAATAATAATTGACAGTACGATAAAATGAAAATACTCCAAGGGACTGCGAAGACCAAGCAGCTCTACATGAAATCATTGCGATCATCACACTAACTTTGTTCGAGTCCAATATCTCCAGTACCTGGCTCTGCACAAATATGTGCAGAAGTGTAGTATGAGTACACCACGGTCGGTACCCAGTAAGTATCAAGACTAACCTCAGTGAAGTAGTGACGAGGTACAGTCAAGACACTCACTAGTCGAATAACATGTGCAATATAATATACAAAAATAATAGAAAACAAATAATAATAATGGCAACACTAATCAACCAGTGATATGCACAACATGGCAATAAGAACACCATTAATATTATTCAACAAATAATAAATACAAGTGCACCCAATTAAATCAAGTCCTTCAAATATAAATCTTTCGCCTATATGCTTCTCAAATAATAATCTCCAAGATATAATAATTTCCAATAAATATATCTCGAATATACTCCCTTCAAATAAATACCTTTCAAATACAATCCTTTCAATTAAATCTCTTTCAAATATAATTCCTTCAGATAAATATCTTTCAAATATAATTCTTTCCAATAAAGCTCTTTCAAGTATAAAAGTCACCGTGTGACATCTCATTTTAAAATTATAAAATACCGGTCTCAGCCCACTTTCATATTTTTACGGCTCCTCGTGCCAATTTCTTTATCACAACCGCACGGACAACTCACGTGCCAATATCATCATCATTTAACCACAACACCTCGTACCAACATTTCATATCATAACTGCATGGACAATTCACGTGCCAATATCATCATTATTTACTCATGGCACCTCATGCCCACATTTCATTTTATAATCTGCCTGGCAATAGCCACAGGCTCCTAATTTCAACATAGATCAGACTATTATCAAGTTTACCGAAACAACAAGACAAATTGCATAAGATACAAAAATAAACACAAGAAAAATCACAACATCACATAAAAATTACCAACGCAATAACTCCCCATCATCGCATTTCATCCCTGACAATAGCCACCCTTATCTCTACTATAGCCACCCTTATCACTCCTATAATAGCCTCCCTTATCCCTCCGCCCTCACAATATCAATAGCCACCCTTATAACTCTTATAGGCACCTTTATCTCTCATATAGCCATCCTTATCTCTCATATATCCACTCTTATCACTCTGCCCAGACAATATCCCAACACACATAACTGCAGTAAAATGACACCCTTATACCCACATAATATCAACAGTGAAATGCCACCCTTATATACTCAAAATAATAATAACTCAAATAACACAACAATTTGCACAGAATATTATCACGACAACATAACAAAATCAATTCATATCACAATTGCCCAATGACCACAACAAATTCCAAAGATATAACAAAATCATTTAATTTCACAACAAATAGCTCAAGGCTCCACGCAATGTGTATAAAACCTCAAAACAACAACAAAGAGGGAAAAATAACTCAGTATAGGACAACACCTTCTTTAATCTAATTTTTTGATAAATATACTAACAACTCTTCTTAAGCTTATTTAATTAATTATTTGCAGAGAAAAAATCCATAATGAAATTAAATTCCAAGAAATATCGATCATCAAACTCACAGAATCCACATAAATATACAAGTAATAATCACATCAAATTGTAATATAAAAACAAATTCAACAAATGCGAATTGAGGCATGGAAAATAGATGATTTAATAAATGCCAACAATTATCCAATTTACTACACAATATGTCTAAGACTTTAACCCAATAAATTTTGCACGTATAAGTTCGAGTACGTACTCGTCTGCTCGCGTACACGGCTTTTCACAATTTCACAAATGGCACATAATACTCAATGCCTAAGGGGTAATTTTCCCACACAAGGTTAGGCAAGATACTTACCTTTTTGAAGTTAGGCTGATATTCCAAAATTGCCTTCTTGCTTGAATTGACCTCCGCACAGCTCAAATCTATCCTAATTAATTCAATTCAGTCAATACTAATTATAGAAATTAATTCCATATGAAAATATTAATTTTCCAACAAAATCCGAAATTTAACTCAAAAATCGTCCATGGGGCCCACGCCCCAGACTCCGACGAAACTCACAAAATCTGACAACACATTCAATTAAGAGTCCACCCATACAAATTTTATCAAATTCCGATAACAACTCGACCTCCAAATCTAAAATTTTCGTTCTTGAAAAGTTTTGCAAAAATCTTGATTTCTTCCATTTAAATATGAAATAAATGATGAATATAACCATAGATTTATGAAATATAATCACTTTCAGATGTAGAACACTTAGCCTAGTCGAAACCATGAAAGAATCCTCAAAATTGCCCAAAAACCGTGCTCCAAAAATCCAAAACGAAATGAAGAAAATAACCATTTTTGGTAAGTTTCTGCCCAATAAAAACACTAATCTGGTCGCTAAAGGTGCGCACCAGAACTATTTACACCAGCAGTTTAGTTTTTACTAAAAATGCTCTAACTCCATCATACGAACTCGGATTTCGACGATTCTTATTCCTAAGAGCCACAAATAATAATACGAACCTAGCCGTTTAATCAAAATTCAATTCAGAGCTCATTAGATTAATGCGATACCAATTTTGATCGTAAAACAATTAACTCATGTTTCACGGTAAAAACTCAATTGCAACTTGATGAAATTATACCAAACTTTCCAGATCACTCCTATAATTAATTATCAAAATCCCAAAAGTATAGAAATTAAATTTCGATCTCTAGAACTAAAAATGGACCTTTGGATCATTAAATGCTTATGCTGAAAATATCAAACTCTTCCAAAACTCTTCCTCGGCTGCCTGTAGTGTGTCAATCATAACTTCGTGTACTCAACTTCAACTGCCAAACAGTTTAATTTCTGCAAACTGTATACAAAGGTCTACAACTTTCATGTTTTGATCATCTTACATACAAGCTATGCTTGCAGTAGAAATTTCTGGCGATGCACACTGCTGTAGCCAAAATTTGCAGTACCAACTTCAGTCAATCGATCATAACGTTCTGTACAAATGTCCGGATGATGAATGGTTTATCATTATGGAAACTAAAATCAAAGGGCTACAACTTTCGTGTTTTTATAATTTCCATATTCCATATAGATTTTGAGATATAAGCTTCCAAAATCAGTTCTGCGCATCAGAAATTTGGGACATTGTTGTCAAAAAACAAACCAGAAGTTAAAAATGATCTGAAACTCACCCAAGGCCCTCGGGACCTCAACCTGATACACCAACAAGTCCTAAAACCTCATACGAACATAGCTAAAACCTCAAATCACATAAAACAAAGCTAGAACCACAAATCATACCCCAATTCAAGCTTAAGGAACTAAAGAATTTCCAACTTCTACATTCGATGCCGAAAACTATCAAATAAATTCCGATTGACCGCACATTTTGCACATAAATCATAAATCACATTTAGTTAATTTTACTTACTAATGTTTTAGTCACGTAGAATTTTATAAAAATGTATAGATATGGCTCCAACTTCTTTCAACTTGAGGATAATGTCTAATTTCTACATTTGTGTAAGCATTTAGGCAGACTAAATTATTCTAAAACTTTAGCACTCACTGGCACTTTAGTGGAGTTTTATTCATGTTGTGCTATTTTGAAACTGCCTGTGATGACCCAAAAGGGTTATCTTATATTTTAGAACTCGCATCTGCGCTCTTAAGCCTTAAAAATCTCATTTTGACCATTCTCGATTTGCGTGCACAGTTCGGGCGGGTTTCCGGAAAGCTTTTATGTTGAAAACTAATGAAAATAAGAATTTTTGCCTTTAAAGTTAATTTTAGTTGACTTCGGTCAACATTTTTGGTAAACTGGCTCGGATCCATACTTCGACTATCCCGGTAGGTCCGTATCGAATTATGGGTCCTGGGCGTATGTCCGGAATCAAATTTGGAGGTCCCTAGCTTGAGTTATAAATTTTTGATGAAAAATTAAAAGTTTGAAATTAATTATTTTTAAGAATTGATTGATATTTGGCATTGTTAGTATCGGGTCCGTATTTTGGTTCCGGAGCCCGGTACAGGTTCAATATGATATTTAAGACCTGTCTGTGAAATTTGGTGAGAAACGGAGTTGATTTGACGTGGTTCGGACGTCCAGTTGAGAAAATAGAAATTTTAAAGTGTTATTGAGAATTTCATTTGATTTAGTGCTAAATTCGTAGTTCTAGCTGTTATTTTGGCAATTTGATCGCGCGAGCAAGTTTGTATGGTGTTTTTAGACTTGTGTGCATGTTTGGTTTGGAGCCCCGAGGGCTCGGTGAGTTTCGGATATGCCACAGGATGTTTTGAACTTGGCAAAAATCTGGTTTTCTGCAATTTCTGGTGTCTGGCGTATCCTTCTTCGCGTTCGCGAAGGTCCTCTCGCGAACACGAAGAGTAAATATATTATGAGAGGTTTAATACACGAAGGGTGATGTCGTGCCATTCTATTTATTTATTTGGTGAGGTTGAGAGTAAAAGTACGAAGGGTGATGTCGTACAGTTTTCCTTGCTGTTTTAATTGCTCAATTCATTTAAGGATTTTCGGTTTAATTCTGTCTTTTCATTATTCTCACTCTTTATGTTGTATTCCCCCGCTATATGTTCCCTTCCCATTATTTCTATGTTATTTCTTTATTTAATGTTGTTGCCACTAGCATGATTATATTGTTCAGGTTATATGTGGGTGTCTTGTCCTAGCCTCGTCACTTATTCGCCGAGGTTAGGCTCGACACTTACTAGTATATGGGGTCGATTGTACTGATGCTGCACTCTGCACTTTCTGTGCAGATTTTGATATCCGCTCAAGTTGATCGAGATTTGCTATTGGTCTGCTATCCGGAGACTCAAGGTTGATCTGTCGGCGTTCACAGACCTTGAACTCCAGATCCGGGTAGTAGTAATGAATACAGTTTTTATGATATTCCGCACCTCTTACATTTTATCTTAGTTAATTATTGTTCTTTACTGAATGGAAATAAGGAATTGGTTTAACGATTTTCTAACATTGGCTTGCCTAGGCGCCATCACGGTCCCATCGGTGAGAAATTTCGGGTCGTGAAAGTTGGTATCGTAGCACTAGGTTTCCTAGGTCTCACGATTCACCAGCAAGCTTAGTAGAGTCTGGAGGATAGGCACGGAGACGTCTGTACGTATCTTCCAGAGGCTATGAAGTTTAGGAACAAGTTTCACTTCTATTTTTCTCTGTCGTGCGATTTTGCTTTCTCAATACTGATTGAACTCTTCTACTCTTATTCTCTCGCAGATGGCAAGAACACGTACTGCTTCCTCAGCTGAGCAGCAGCCAGAGCCTCTAGTGACAGCTCCTACGCAGGGCAGAGGTCTAGTCCGAGGCCGTGCCAGAGGCCGAGGCAGGGGCAGGGGCAGGGGCAGGGGAAGGGCTCAGCCTAGGTCCCGAGCAGCAGCCCCAGTAGTGGAACCTTAGATAGAGCTTGACGAGGAGGTTCCAGACCAGACTGTTCCTGCCGGACCAGCTCAGGTTGCGGATGGGTTCATTGCTACCCTAGTACTACAGGACGCTTTGGTCCATTCGGTGGGCCTTATGGAGAGTGTGGCCCAGACCGGCGCATTTCCCATGGAACCAGCAGTCTCTGAGGCTGGAGGAGAAACCCAGACTCCCACCACTCCTACTCCGGAGCAGATAGCTCCCCAGTGTCAGGCTCCAGCAGCTCAGCAAGTCGGACTAGTTCAGCCGGTTATTGCGGCACAGGTCGGAGATGGGCCAGCTATGTCTTCTGAGGCTTTATGGAGATTGGACAGGTTTATCAAGCTCTTTCCTGTTCACTTCAGTGGTGCTCCTTCAAAGGATCCCCAGGAGTATCTTGACAGTTGTCACGAGGTTTTACAGAACATGGGTATAATGGAGACCAATGGGGTCGATTTTGCTCCATTTCAGATGACTGGTTCCGCCAAGAAATAGTGGAGAGATTACTTGTTGACCAAACCAACTGGGTCGCCTGCTCTTAATTCGGACCAGTTCTATCAGCTCTTCATAGAGAAGTTAATGCCTATCACATTGTCAGTTTGAGCATCTCCAGCTGGGCAGTATGACTGTTACTCAGTATGAGACTCGTTTTGTGGATCTGACCCGTCATGCTATTCTTCTGCTTCCCACCGAGAGAGAGAGGTTGAGGAGGTTTATTGATGGACTTGCTCATCCTATCAGATTGCAGATGGCTAAGGAGACTGGGAGTGAGATTTCTTTTCAGGCGGCCGCTAATGTCGCTAGACGAGTCGAGATGGTTCTTACTCAGGGAGGTCAGGGGTCTGACAAGAGACCTCATCATTCCGGTGAGTTCAGCAGTGCTTCATCTAGGGGCAGGAGTACTTTTGGTAGAGGCCATCCTTCCATGCCGTTTCATTCAGCGCTCAAGGCATCCCGCGGTGCCTCAGCTGGTCGTGGCCCTCGGATGCATTATTCCGACAAGGTAGCCTATAGTGCACCACTAGCTCCCATTAGTGCACCTCCACTCCAGAGTTATTAGGGTGGTTATTCAGGTCAACAGGGTCAGTTACGGGGTAAGCAGTCACAGCAGCCGAAGTTATGTTATACTTGTAGTGATCCGAGGCACATCACTAGATTTTTCCCTCGGCAAACGGGCAGCTCACAATATCACGGTTCTTGAGCCATGTTTCCAGCACCAGTTGCTGCACTATCTACTCAGGCAGCCAGAGGCAGGGGTCAGACAGCCAGAGGTAGAGGCCAGACTGTTAGAGGTGGAGGTCAGGCTGTTAGAGGTGGAGACCAGCCAGTTAGAGGCCGTTCCAGGGACGTAGTTTAGGGTGGTGGGGCATAGCCCCGGTGTTATGCTTTCCCAGCCAGGCCTGAGGCTAACTCCTCTAACGCTGTTATCACAGGTACTGTTTCAGTTTGCAGTAGAGATGCTTTAGTTCTATTTGACAAGGGATCTACTTACTCCTATGTGTCATCCTTTTTTGCTTCCTATTTGTTTGTGCCCCGTGATTCTTTGAGTGCTCCTGTGTATGTGTCCACACCAATGGGAGATGCTATTGTTGTGGATCATGTTTATCGTTCGTGTGTCATCACCATTGAGAGTCTTGAGACTCGTGTACATCTTCTACTTCTTGACATGGTTGATTTTGATGTCATACTGGGTATGGATTGACTGTCACCTTATCATGCTATATTAGATTGTCACGCCAAGGTGGTGACCTTAGCCTTGTAGGTTTTGCCTCGATTAGAGTGGAGAGGGAATCTTGGCCATTCTGCCAGCATGGTTATCTCTTATGTGAAGACTCGACATATGGTCGAGAAGGGGTATCTAGCTTATTTGGCTTATGTCCGCGATTCTAGTGCGGAGGTTCCTTTCATGGATTCGGTACCGGTTGTTCGTGAGTTTCCAGAGGTGTTTCCTGCAGACCTGTCGGTGATACCACCCGACAAGGATATTGATTTCTGTATTGATTTGGCTCCGGGCACTCAGCCTATTTCAATTCTGCCATATCGCATGGCCCCGCCAGAGTTGAAAGAATTGAAGGAGCAATTGCAAGATTTGATTGATAAGGGCTTCATTAGACCTAGTATCTCGCCCTGGGGTGCACCTCTGTTGTTTGTGAAGAAGAAATATGGATCGATGAGGATGTGTATAGATTATCGGCAGTTGAACAAAGTCACCATCAAGAACAAATATCCATTGCCGAGAATTGATGATTTATTTGATCAGCTTCAGGGTGCCAAGGTGTTTTTAAAGATGGATGTGAGATCTGGCAACTATCAGTTGAGGATTAGGGCATCTGATGTTCCTAAGACAGCTTTTCGGACTCGGTATGGGCATTATGCGTTTCTAGTGATGTCATTTGGGCTGACAAATGCCCCAGCAGCATTCATGGATTTGATGAACCGGGTGTTCAAACCCTACTTGGATTCCTTTGTGGTTGTGTTCATTGATGATATCTTGATCTACCCCTACAGTCGAGAGGAGCATGAGAAGTACCTTCGGATCGTTCTTCAGACTCTGAAAGACAGCCAATTATATGCTAAGTTCTCAAAATGC
>AWOL01S0009300.1:7878-24270 GCA_000715115.1 Nicotiana otophora | reverse complement strand
CGGGGGTGAATGGGTAAAAGGATTTTGGTCCGAACCTCGGGTTTTGACCAAGCGGGCCCAGGGTCGATTTTTTGACTTTTTGGAGGAAAATTTGGGAAATTTAATTTATGAAATATAATTGATTCCTTTAGCAATATTTGATATTATTGAGTCATTTTTGAATAGATACGAGTGGTTTGGAGGTGAATTCCAAAGGAAAAGCTGTGATTGAGAATTAAGTGGCCTTCGGAGCAAGGTAAGTGTCGTGTCTAACTTTGGCTTGAGGGAATAAGTATTATGTATTCATTTGCTACGTGTTTAGTTGTTAAATAAGACGTATAGATGAGGTGACGAGCATCTATGCGTCATTGTCGAGTCATAGCATGCGAGTAAAATTCTATTCTTGCCTATTTTGTAGCCTTAAATTCTACTATCCATGCTTAGCTGATTATTTAAAATGTTGGGTGACTCATATCTGGTTATACTGAGATTTGGTAACTTTCGAATATTGATTCAAGGTTGAGATTACATTGTGCTATTGATTATGGGTAAAATACTGGTTTCTTTGTGATACTCTTATCTATCCGTTGTTATTAATTCAGTGATTGGTGAGGAGGAGTGTAAAGCACGAAGGTGATGTCGTGCATGCATTATTTATATTGTGAGGAAGAGTGTAAATCACGAAGGGTGATGCCGTGTATATTATGAGAGGTTTAAAGCATGAATAGTGATGCCGTGTATATTATGAGAGGTTTAATGCACGAAGGGTGATGTCGTGTTGTTCTATTTATTTATTTGGTGAGGTAGAGAGTAAAAGCACGAAGGGTGATGCCGTGCAGTTTTCCTTGCTATTTTAATTGCTCAATTCGTTTAAGGATTTTCGGTTTAATGGAGAATGGAGAAGACATCAACAATGGAGGATATCGGATAAGGGAGAAAGAAAAAGGGGAAAAAAGAGAAGAAAAGAAAAATAAAGAAAGAAAAGAGAAAGGTAAAGAAAAATATGTACTAATAAAAAGGAAATAGTGTTTGTAATACACTTTAATATAATTAACAAAAGAGCTAATTAGTTTGGATGGATTCCATTTCGAAAAGCGCATATAGGGGCCAACTGTGTGACTCTAAAGACATGTATGGACCAATTATGTGACAGTAAGGGCATTCTTGAGCAAAAACGAAGGGCAAATGTGCTCAATTTCGTATAATACAAGGGTATATTTGGACCTTTTCCGTATAAGGAATAATGTAGACCGTTAGCTCCCTTTTTGACTTAATCCTGTGATTTATGCCATAATGATTGGTTAATGGCGAGAATCACGGATCCTTGTCGGATGAGTTAGCAAAGCTCTTCTTCGAGGCCGTTAGAAGCAGGATCGGTCGTGCTTTCAGTAAACTCGAGGGAAAATCTGATGGTCTTGTCGAACTTCAAACCTCGATATCGAGTTCGGTTTCATCTGTAATTTCGATCTCTTACAGATGTGTCGAGCCTGGTCTATTGTTCCAGATGCTCGATCAAGCATCGAGCTCGGTTCTACCCATATACAAATAGTCCCCTCATTTTTCGGAGAGTAAAGGATGAAACATTATATGAACCCTCGGTCTTCACTTCGATAAATCCTAATGATGGATACAAGACGTAGGTGATAAAAATAGTGAAAACACCCCGTCAGTCCAGTCTTCAAAGAATTAAATATGTGAGTCAGTTGACGGTCGGCCACTTCGGGAGATGAACCGCCGCTTGAGAAACCTATAAATACCCTCCAATCCATCCATTAGAACTTTTACACTCAAATTCTTCTTGTGTTCTAAGACAATCTCACCTCCTTCACCTTCTAGTTTTCCTTAAAGATTCCTTTACCAATAATTTCTTTTCTTCATTGTTTATATAAAAAACAAAGGCAAAGACTTCAAAGTCTATTCCTAAAAAAAGCACCTTCTTCTTCAAAACCTTCTGAAAACGTTTCTCATACTACTACTGAGGAACCCCCTCTGAGAACATATATCCCTGCTGGGTGCCTGACTATGGCTGACTTCAAGGTTGAGAATACGCCTATTGTACCAGGTCGGTGTGAACCAGTCTCGACGTACATATGTACGATCACAAATAGTATCCTCGATAAAGTAACAAAGGACTACAACTGGGTAGACAAACATGTAGTGGTTCTTACCCCTGAGGAATCAATCACCACCTATGTGGAGGGTTTCTTAAGTGTTTCCACTTATCCTTTCATGCTAGGTCCTTTAGACCCGGTTATCATAGCCGTTTGCAAAAGGTATGATGTGAAGCTCGGGCAGATACATCCTTCATTTTGGAGGATAGTTATTCTGCTCCGGCATTATTTGCTCGGGTCGAGGTTCGTGTTCAAGAATGACAATGTGACTACTAGCTACTTTCAGACGCATAAGAAGTTCACACCAAAATAGGCTAGGTGGCAGGATTTCTTGTTCGAGTTTGATTATGTGCTGAAGTACAAGCTAGGCAAAGGTAACATTGTAGCTGATGCATTGAGCCGGAAAGCCAAGCTTGCTGCCATCACTTTAGCAAGTTGGTACATTTATGAGGCTATAAAAGAAGGCATTCAACATGATCCAGCAGCCAAAGAGCTTATCGAGTTAGCCAACCAGGGCAAGACGAGACGTTTTTGGGTAGAAGACGGAATATTGCTTACCACGTGTCGGCGGGTCTACGTGGCTATGTTTGGAGACATTAGACGGCAGATCATAAGGGAGAGTCATGACACAGTGTGGGATGGTCATCCAGGCCAACATCACACTAGGGCCTTGGTTTAGTCAGTCTACTATTGGCCACGCATGCGAGATGACATAGAATGCTATGTGCAGACTTGTCTTGTCTGTCAGTAGGACAAGGTTGAGCAACAACAACCCGGAGGACTTTTGGAACTGCTACCAGTCGCAGAGCATCCATGGGAGAGCGTGACTATGGACTTTATCACTTGTCTACCGAAGTCCGATGGTTATGGTGCTATTATGGTGGTCGTGGATAGATTTTCTAAATATGCCACCTTTATGCCCGCCTCACCAGGTTGCACTGCCAAGGAATCCACCAAGCTATTCTTTGAGAACGTGGTGAAGTATTGGGGCTTACCAAGGCATATTATCAGTTATCGAGACCCCCACTTTATTGGGAATATTTGGAGAGAGTTATTCGTCATACTTGGCACGAAACTACATTTTTTCACTAGTTTCCACCCACAAAACGGATGGACAAATGGAACGGGTCAATGCCTTACTGGAATGCTACTTGAGGCTTTATATAAGCGCGCATCAGAAATATTGGGTAAGGCTCCTGGACATTGCCCAATTTTCTTATAATATGCAGCAGAGTGAGTCCACGGGGCGGACACCATTTGAGCCAGTCACAGGCCAACAACCACAAACTCCACATTCATTACCAGTTGCGTTTGAGGGAAAGAGTTTGGGGGCTTATCATATGGCCAAAGGATGTGAGGAGCAACTTGACACTGCTATGTCCTACTTGGATAAGGCAACTAAGAAGATAAAAAAGTTTGCAGACCGTAAGCGGCGTCCCATGGACTATAGAGTTGGGGACATGGTAATGGTGAAGTTTAATCCAAGACAGTTCAAGGCACTATGGGGCATGCATCAGAATCTGATTCGCAAGTATGAGGGGCCATTTAAGACTGTCTCCAAGGTAGACAAGATCTCTTACAAGCTTGACATGCCATCGTATCTTAAGATCTATCTTGTCTTCCATGCCAGCATGCTTAAGCCATATCATGAAGACAAGGATGATCCGAGTAGGAGACAATCAAGTCGAACGCCTATTACTACCACCGCCTCACATGACCTGGAGATTGAGGCTATTATTGATTACAAGACCAGGTAAAAACAAGGGCAGAAAGCCACCACAATGTTCCTCGTCCATTGGAAGGAGCAATCTCCGGAGGAGGCCACGTGGGAACGATATGAAGACTTATAGCAATTCAAAGATAAGATCTGAGAGTCTTTGTAGCAACATTGCACCGCGGTCGTCGCAACATTAGGTGGGGGATAATGTGATGACCCTCTATGTCACCATGCCACATAGGCACCAATTGGCATATATTAATACCATATGGAAGCTTACATAGGTGAAAACCTAGTATTTGTGAGAAGATTCTAGAGGAGTATGGACATTTCCTTTGGAAGACCCTATATAGTAGATGCCTATGGATTTGCTAGGAAAGTCCTTGGAATATTCTAGGCTTGTAAATATTTCTAGAGAAAGCCCTTATCTTGAAAATATTAAGGACTTGTGTAACAATTAATATTTACACTCTATCCCCTAGAAGACTAGTATATAAAGGGGGTCATCCATTTGTTATTCACTAAGCAAACAATTCAAGTTCTCTCTAATACAAAGCTTTCTTTAACAATTCTCTTGTGTTCTTTCTACCATTCTTTTAGCGATCTTGAGTGTGGTAAGGCTGACTTGGCATAGCAAGAACATGGGCAAGTTGTGCAAGATCGTGAGCGAGTTGTCAAGTGTTACACGTGTACTTAGTTAACAACTAAGGGCGTGACATATAAGATGTGCAGAACAAGCATAACGAGAGAGAACTAGATACAAACTAGTTTACCTACTAGTAGTAATTTTTAAGCTACCAAGGTATACTGGAATGTGCAATCCTACTAGTTTTTCAATTTCCTTTTTGCGGTTATCTTCTAACTAACAGNCCGTCGATCGAATAATATTGGTCGAGCTTCCTGGATCAATTAACACACGTTTGATTATAGTTTTATTTATGAATACATATATTACCAGTGCATCATTGTTAGGTTGTATGATCCCTTTCGTGTCCTCGTCACTGAAGGATAAGGCTCCTTCAGGTATGTAGTCTCGAGTTCGTTTCTCCCTGGTGACGGAGACTCTGGTGCGTTTCAACATTGGCCCTTGTGGGATATCGACTCCACCGATGATCATATTTACGACGTGTTGAGGTTCAGTACCTTCTTGTCCTGTCTGTTTGTTAGAATCCCTATTTCTAAAGTGGTTCTTGGCTCGGTCGCTTAAGAATTCTCGAAGGTGCCATTTGTTGAATAAATGAGCTGCTTCTTCTCTCAGTTGTCGATAATCTTCCGTTCTATGACCGTGAGTGCCATGATATTTGCACATTTGGTTAGGGTCCCTTTGAGCTGGATCAGATTGTAAAGGTCAAGGCCATTTGGTTTCACTGATGCACCCGATAGCAGATACGATGGCGGCAACATCGATATTAAAGTTGTACTCTGATAACTTTGGTACTTCTTTAGGCCCGATGTCCCGTCAAATCTATTTTTGGTCATGAGCCCCCGGTTTCTTCGACCTTGGTCATTTCTCTTGTAATTTCTTACAGGGTTCCGCCCCGATTCACTACTCCTTTGATCTCCATTATAGTGCCGATATCGATTTCCGTTTGATTATGGTTCATGATCGATATCCCTTTTGGCTGTATCGAGAATCCTGGCGGGATATGTACACTTCTAAGGTGCCCCGAGTTGATCATCTTCGACTCTGATTTTTGACTGATACCGATTGTGTACATCGGTCCGGGTAACGGCAGGGTATTCTATCAAGCTTTTCTTTAATGTTGTGAAGCCACCGAGCTTCGAATATTGAGTCCCTGAGTGAAAGCCTGAACAACCCAATCATCAGCGACCGGTGGCATATCCATTCATTCCATTTGAAAACGGGACACGAACTCCCTAAGCATCTCATTCTCCTTCTGTTTGACTTTGAAAAGGTTCGATTTCCTGGTTTCGACCTTGATGAAACCATCATGTGCTTTTACGAAAGAGTCTGCAAGCATAGCAAATGAGTCAATAGAATTAGGAGGTAAGTTGTGATACTATATCATGGCTTCCTTCGACAGGGTCTCCCCAAATTTCTTTAGCAAAACAGACTCGATTCCGTCGTCTTCTAAGTCGTTCCCTTTGATGGCACATGTATAAGAGGTTACATGCTCATTTGGATCGGTCGTTCCGTTGTACTGAGGTATTTCGGGCATACAAAATTTCTTGGGGATCGGTTTTAGGGCCTCGCTTGGAGGAAATGGTTTTTGCACGAACTTCTTGGAATCCAATCCCTTCAATATCGGGGGTGCTCCTGGGATTTGATCTACCCTAGAATTATAGGTTTCAACCTTTTTATCGTTCGTTTCAGTCTTCTTTTCCCCTAACTCTATCCGCTTTGTTAGCTCCTCGAGCATTTTTATAATTTTGGGGTTAGTCCACGACTCTTGTTCATTCGATCTTAGCACGGCTGGTTCCGTTCTGTGCGTGACTTCTTGGGGTGGATCGGGTTCAACCCTGCTCGGTGCCTGGGTTTAGCTCTACAACTGAGCTATCGCCACCTGTTGAGCTTGTAGCATTTCGAAGATCATGCGTTGGCTAATACCGTCTTCTTCAGTGTTCTATGTGTTTCGAGCTGCAAATCGGGCTCCATAACAGACGCTATTTTCAGGGTCGGTACGCAGGTTCGCGTCGATAGCCACATATGAATTTACATCGATTGGATCTGCAGTCTGAATTCCAACGACTTCAGCGGGTGGCCCCGCATTAGCGGGCGCCATGTTGTTATTCTCACCTTGATGACCAGCCTCGTTGTCGATATATAGATGTGCCAATTGAGAGTTTGTCATTTTTGGCCTGAGATTAAAGATACTTCAAAGAGTAAGTGTAAAGTAGTGCGTGTTATGAAAATTTGTATCAAATAACCACTATTATCCTTAGCCCCACGGTGGACGCCAAACTGTTTACCCCCAAAATCGAATAACAATTGAATTTATACGCGGTTTTAAGAATATGTGNTATATATATATATATATATACACACTTCTGTTGTTTGACTTTGAAGATAAGTTGTGTTTACCCCCAAAATCGAATAACAATTAAATTTATACACGGTTTTAAGAATATGTGATCTAATTTGATACAAAGTGAGAAATCAGATTTAATATGGAAGAATAAATAGAAAACTAAATACAAACCATGCAGATTGAACAACTTAAGCCTCGCAAGGTTAACTTCCTTCGAATTTAGATATGATATTAGTGAAGCCATAATAATATGAACAAAGCAGGAAAATATAGTATGTTGTTCTTCTAAGTATGTAACCCCCCCCCCCTACTCAGTTCCCTTTTTATATCTAGGGAGATAGGTTTTAAGATATTATTTTATAAGGAATTATGTAAACTGTTAGCTCCCCTTTTAACTTAATCCCCTAATTTCCACCATAATGATTGGTAAATGACGAGAATCACTAATCCTTGTCGGATGAGTTGGCAAAGTTCTTCTTCGAGGCCATTAGAAGCAGGATCAGTCGTGCTTTCAGTAAACTCGAGGGAAAATCTGATGGTCTTGTCGAACTTCGAACCTCGATATCGAGCTCGGTTTCATATGTAACTTCGATCTCTTACAGATGTGCCTAGCCTGGTCTATTGTTCCAGATGCTCGATCAAGCATCGAGCTCGATTCTACCCGTATACAAATAGTCCCCTCATTTTTCGGAGAGTAAATGATGAGAAAATATATGAACCCTCGATTTTCACTTCGATAAATCATAATGATGGATACATGACGTAGGTGATAAAAATAGTGGAAACATCACGTCAGTCCAGTCTTCGAGGAATTAAATGTGTGTTAGTCGACGGTCGGCCACTTTGGAAGATGAACCGCCACTTGAGAAACCTATAAATACCCTCCAATCCATCCATTAGAACTTTTACACTCAAATTCTTCTTGTGTTCTAAGAAAATTTCACCTCTTTCACCTTCTGGTTTTCTAACTTTTTGCCTCAAAGCTTCCTTTACCAACAACTTCTTTTCCTCATTGTTTATATAAATAAGGCAAAGACTTCAAAGTCTATTCCTCAAAAAGAAGCACCTTCTTCAAAACCTTGTGAAAACATTTCTCATGCTGCTACTGAGGAACCCCATCTGAGATCATATATAGATGTTGGGTGCCCGACTGTGGCTGACTTCAAGGTTGAGAATAAGCCTATGATATCGTGTTGGTGTGAACCAGTCTCGAGGTACGTATGTATGATCACATATAGTATCCTCGATAAAGTAAAAAAGGATTGCAAATTGGTAGACAAACTCATAGTGGTTCCTACCCCTGAGGAATCAATTACCACCTACGTGGAGGGTTTCTTAAGTATTTACACTTACCCTTTCACGCTAGGTCCTTTAGACCCGGTTATCATAGCCTTTTGCAAAAGGTATGATGTGAAGCTCGGGCCGATACGTCCTTCATTTTGAAGGATCTTTATTCTTCTTCGATTCTTTGTGAGCAAGATCGAGGGATGGCCATTTACCATCGACCATCTTATGCGCAAGTACAACCCTCTACATTACCGAGGAGGGTTAATTAATCTTGCACTCCGGGATACCAAGACCTTATTCTCGATCACAGATGAGGATCGGGATCGAGGATGGTTTGGTCGATTCGTTCGAGTAAGGACCTCAGACTTAATCTCGACTGTGGACATGCCATTTCCTTGGAAATGGAACATGAAACGTAAGTTTAGCTTTTCCATCGGTATTTCTTTTATTGTTTTTCATTCTATTGGTTTCTAATCGATGTTATGTGATGCAACTATCGCCCAAATGTTGAACCCCATTCCTGAACTTAAAGAGTGGGTCGAGGGCATCGTGACACAGAGATCCTACTCCGAGCGCTTATGGCGTGTGCTCTCAAAGGGCCGATGGGAGGCCCGTAATCATGGTAAGGTTTTTCCTTAATAATATATATGATCTTATGTTCTCATCACCAGTTTCTGATCCGTTATATTTTCATTTTGCAGGTTTACCAAAGGACATCAAAATGAGGCCTCCATCAGCTGACGATGATATATACACCGATCCTCTTGCTTCAAAACAGGACAAAGAGAAGAATAAAAGAAAAGTTTTGAGTCCCTTGGACCCAGAAAAGAAACAATCGAGGAAGCGACTGGTGCATAAAACCAAAGATGCTAGTTCCCGAGAGCTCTCACCGGACTCACTCTATCGGTTGAGGGATGAGTCCGAAGTAGAAGAAGAAGATTCCAATTTGGTGGCCCGTATGAGAAGTGGTTCTGAACTGCCTCAAGTAAGGGATGCTGTAGAAGAAGTAGCGGCCGAAGCCTCTGATCCAGGGAGGGTCGAGACCATTTCTCTCCGAGCTAGGAAGCTGACAAAGGGAATTTGGCCGGTACTTCCCGGTAAGAAGATAATATGCCTAAGGAGATGCTTCGGGTGATCGACCTCTATGGGTCACCTTCATTTACTGGTTCAAGGATAAACGAGGCCCAAACACTGAAAGGTAACCTCGGCGAGGGTACCCAATGAGCAGTAGATTCTCTTCACTATTTCTTTGATGACCTGGATTCTACCGCCTCAGAGGATGTTACCGGGTTGGGCAACTTACCGGTACCAAAAAATATATCATCCCCGGAAGCCGGCAGGCCTTCTTCAAGCCCACGATTAGTGAATCAGTTCCCAGCTCCGAGTGTTGACCCTACTCGAAGATGGGAAATTTATATGTCCATTTCGGAGGATGCCCGGGTACTTTATGCCCCGGTGGGGATTGCCAGTTACCTTTGGTTCTTGGTGACCGAAGAGGATTAAACCAAAATGAACGAGGTAGAGGCGCGATGCCTATTTAATGAAGCTCAACAGGCGCCGAATCTGGTAACATCGAATGTCCCTTCATTATGTTTTTAGCTTTAATCATGAATAATCATAACGTTTTTCCTTTGTGTTTGTAGGCCTCGGTGCTTCATCATGAGGATTTTCTTCGATACTGGGAGGAGTCAACATGTTTCAAGGTCGAGGCCCAGGAGCTTGCTAAAAAGAGGGATTGTGACAAGCTCCTTAGTGAAAAATCCCAAGCTGAGCTTGAAGCGGCTCGTAGGGAACATACTGACCTGGTCGAGTAGGAAAGAAGATTTTTTTAAGTTAGTGATGATGAGTAAGATTTAGTAGCTAATGATCCACGCTCGTAGGTTCAGACCAAACTCGACGTGATTGAGCAACTTTGAGGGGAGGTGGATGCGGTCAAAGCTGAAACCGAAGAGTGGAAGAAGAATATGGATCGCCTAGCCTCGGAGAAATAGATTGCCCGGACACAGTTGGCTTCAGCTGAGGTTCATCTTCGGGCTTCAAAGGAGAAGAATTGGGCACAGGCCAAAATGATCAAGGGACTCTAATCTCAGCTGGGCTTGACTGTTTCTGGTCAGGAGAATCTGGCCAAGGAGCTCAGGGCTTCTAAGTCAGAAGTTATTATAGCCCGACACGAAGCTGATAAAAAGGTGGCCTAGTTCAAAGTTGATGTCGAGGCTATCTAGGAGCAGGCAAAAAATATGGTGAAGCATGCGAGGTGGGAATCCCGAAGGGAGACCCTCGAGGGAGTCCATGCTCAAAATTTCAACATATTGACCTAAATCAAGAATGCCAAGATATGCAAAGCCAATGCCTGGAGGCTAGCTTTTCCCGAGGAGGATTCCGAGGCATCTGAAGAGTCGAGTGAGTCCGGTGGTGAAGAAGACCCTGAAGGTGATGACGCAGTCCCCGGTGAAGATTAGGCCTCTTAGAATATTTTTGTTTTTTGTACTGTCTCTTTTTCGAGGCTATTTGGCCTTTGTATATAACATGTAACGGGGCTATTCAGCCCTTGTAAAGAAATTTTGATATATATATATAAGGCTTTTTCGCTTTCATAGATTTCGAATTTCTTCTTTGCTTTATTTATATTCACAAAGGTCGAGATGCCTTAGCAAGAAATAATTAGGTTGTGTTTGAAGGTTCGAACAAACCTTGTCGTTAACGAAATTTTCCTTTGCTTTATTATTTGTTTTCACAAAGGTCGAGATGCCTTAGTATGAAATAATTAGGTTGTGTTTGAAGGTACGAACAAACCTTGCCTTTTTTGGGTTAAGGCATTGTAGGGGTTCGGTGTTACTAATAAATTTTCCCCGAAATAACTTAGGTTTATAGCCTTGCCGAGGGCAACCTTTAGAACCGGTTATAAGATTTTTTTTAAGGCTTCAATTTTTGTTACGAGCCTCAGATGTGTCTGAGTCGTGTTAATATGGTCGTAGCCTTTTCAGTTCGGGCGTTGCGCAATGGGCTTGTCATCCTGAGTTATCCGGGCATACCTAAGATAACTGTTCCTGAGTAGGGATGGTTGTGGCCTTTGAAATTCAGACATTGCCTAATAGGTCTTTTGCCCTTGTAATCTGATAGCTCAGAACGTCCGAGATTGGTTTTCGATCGGCAATCCCCGAGTGAATGTTCGAACTCGAATTTTAAGATTTCCCTTATGCTCGATGTCTAGTCCCCGAGTGAATGTTCGAACTCGGATTAAGGTTGACCTTAGGCTTGATATCTTGAGCTGTAGGGAATTCCTTGCAAGATGTAATAAGTACTTTAAAGGACAATAATCTCAGCCGGTATCCCGAATCGGCATACGATGTGGTCCCAGATAAAATCAATGACATTTTCCCCTGATTTTCTCATATTCATGTGCTTCCACCCATTTAGAGAAATAGTCAATCATAAATAAAATAAACTGAGCCATACCGGGTGCACGAGGGAGGGGTTGACGATGTCCATCCCCCATTTAATGAAAGGCCATGGTGACAAAACTGAATGCAGCGGCTCCCCAGGTTGATGGATCATCGGAGCGTGCCATTGGCATTCATCACATTTTTGAACGAACTCCTTTGGATCTTTTTCCATGCCGATCTAGTAGTAACCGACTATGATTATTTTTTGAACCAGTGATTCGGCCACCGAATGATTACCGCAAGTACCCTCGTAGATTTCCCTCAAAACGTACTCAGTATCCCCCGACCCTAGACATATTGCAAGTGGACCATCGAATGTTCTTCTAAACAAGGTTTCATCTTCAGCCAGGCTAAATCGGGCTGCTTTTGTACGCGGGGCCTTCGATTATTTTGCATCTGAGGGTAAATTTCCAGTCCTGAGATACTCTACGTACATGTTCCTCAAGTTCTAAGTTAGGCCCGTCGAGTTGATCTCGGTGTGTCCTTCTTCCACCACCAATCTCATAAGCTGCACGACTTCTCCTGAATTGAACTAGTTATCTTCGACTGATGATCCCAAGTTAGCGAGGGCATCGGCTTCGCTTTTTTGATCCCGATGTACGTGTTGCAAAGTCCATTCTTTGAACCAATGTAATGTCACATGTAACTTGTCTAAGTATTTCTGCATTCGTTCTTCTCTGACCTCTAATATTACGTTAACTTGGTATACTACAAGGAGGAAGTTGCACTTGGCTTCGATCACCTTTGCTCCCAAGCTTTTGGCTAATTCAAGTCCTCCAATCACGGCCTCGTATTCAGCCTCGTTGTTAGTCAATCTCACAGTCTTAATAGATTGTCTGATTATATTACCTGTTGATGGCTTTAGTATGATATCAAGTCCGGACCCTTTGGCGTTCGAGGCCCCGTCTGTAAAGAGGGTCCAGATTCCCGACAATGTCCCTAAGTTAACCAATAACTCTCTTTTGACCTCAAGTATCAGGGTTGGTGTAATGTCGGCCATGAAGTTTGCCAATATTTGGGATTTAACGGCAGTCCGAGGTCGATATTCAATATCTTACCCACTTACTTCCACGGCCCATTTGGCCAATCGGCCCGAGAGTTCAAGTTTATACATAACATTACTTAACGGGTAAGTAGTTACGACACAGGTTCAGATAACATTGGAAGTATGGTTTTAGCTTCCTAGAGGCACTTAGCAGAGTGAGCGCCAATTTTTCCATGTGGGGGTATCTAGTTTCGGTCTCACCCAAGGTCGGGCTAACATAATAAATCAAAAATTGTGTAACTTGTTGTTCCCGAACTGTGATGACCCAAAATGTCAACTTTAAATTTAGTAAGTAATTTTGTGTTCTTAAAAGCTTGAAAGCTTAATGATTTCTAAGAAATTACTGATGTTGGATTTATTTACCTCGGGTCCGTATTTTGGTTTCGGAGCCCGGTATAGGTCCACTATAATATTTAGGAATTGTCTGCCGAATTTGGTTAGAATCGGAGTTGATTTGATGTGATTCGGACGTCCGATTGTAAAAATATAAGTTTTAAATTTTTCTTGAAAATTTCCTTTTATTTGGTGTCCGATTCGTAGTTCTAGGTGTTATTCTGGCGATTTGATCGCACGAGAAAGTTCGTATGATGTTTTAGAACTTGTGTGCATGTTTGGTTTGGAGCCCCGAGGGCTCAGGTGAGTTTCGGATAGGCTACGGGATGATTTCATACTTAGGAATTCTAGTTTTCTGCAGACTTTGGGCTTCTGGTATTTCCTTCATCGCGTTCGCGAATGTACTCTCGCGAACGTGAAGAGCAAACTGAGCTGGCCAAATTTTCCTTCTTCGCGAACGCAACCAGCTCAACGCGAACGCGAAGCTTTAGAGGCTTGGGGGAGGGGTCAGTTGTCCTTATGCGCGAACGCGAGCACTGGCACGCCAACGCGAAGGCCAGAGGGGAAAAAGCCTTTGCAAACACGAAAGCCACGGGCTGCTACTCATCGCGAATGCGACAGGCCCTTCGCGAACACGAAGAAGGCCAAACCCCTGTGACTTAAAACAGAACCAAGACGTGATTTTTCCCATTTTTCACAAACCCTCAATTATAACTCGGCTTAGGGGCGATTTCAAAGGAGTTTTTTACGATTTCGAACTGGGTAAGTGTTCTTTATCATATAGTGATTGTATTTCATAAATCTAAGCCTATATTCATCATTTATTTCGGATTTAGATGGAAGAAATTGGAATTTTTGTAAACCTTTCCAAAAACGAAAAAATTTAGATTTGAAGGTCCATTTGACATCGGAATTGGATAATTTCTGTATGGTTGGACTTGTCTCGGAATGGGTGTTCAGATTTCATAAGTTTTTCCAAGATTTGAGACGTGGGTCTCGCTGCCGAATATTTTAATGAATTTTATATTTTTATCCGAAAAATTTGTAAATTCATATTGAATTAATTCCTATGATTCGTATTGAGTATATTGAATTGTTTGTGAATAGATTTGAAGCTTTCGGAGACAAATTTAAAAGGAAAAGTTGTTGTTGAATAANGAATTTGCAAAGCGAGGTAAGTGTCGTGGTTAACCTTGACTTGAGGGAATAGAACCCTTAAATTATTTGTTATGTGAATTGCATGTGAACGACATATAGGCGAGGTGACGAGTGCCTATACGTCGTCAAATTAATTGTTTGCCTTCTTACTTGAAAGATTATAAATTATTTTAAATCATAAATTAATTATTATAATAATTGTTTCTCTCCTATTCTTTGTCAAATATTAATTCTTTAATTCCTGCATAAATCGTTATATGCTATTTGAATTATGTACCTTAATTGTTAATTGACATTTAGAATACTAAATATTAAACTGCATATTTTCTCTCTGATTTCCATAATAATTTTCTATGTGCCTCTGTTTGTTTCATAATTAAATCATAAATTATTGTATGCATATTGTCTTATAATTTTATATTAATTGTTGCTCTTATTGGGGATATTTCTTCTATAAGAATTGGTAAATGAATATGTTGGAGGAGCGGGTTGCACGCCACAACAGACTTGATTAAAATGAATATATTGGAGGATCGGATTGCACGCCGTAACAGACTTATTAAAAGTCCATATTGGAGGATCGGGTTGCACGCCGCAACAGACTTATTTAAAAGTCTCTATATACTTAATTAAAATAAATATTCAACAGACTTATTGTAAGTCCGTATTGGAGGATCGGGTTGCACGCCGCAACAGACTTATTAAAAGTCCATATTGGAGGATCGGGTTGCACGCCGCAACAGACTTATTAAAAGTCCATATTGGAGGATCGTGTTACACGCCGCAACAGACTTATTTAAAAGTTGACATATATATATATATATATTGGTGGATCGGGTTGCACGCTGCAACAGACTTGATTAATATGAATATATTGGAGGAGCAGGTTGCACGCCGCAACAAAATTGAATGTGAATATATTGTGAGAGCGGGCTGCACGCTGCAACAGAATTGAATGTGAATATATTGTGAGAGCGGGTTGCACGCTGCAACAGAATTGAATGTGAATATATTGTGAGAGCGGGTTGCACGCTGCAACAGAATTGAATGTGAATATATTGTGAGAGCGGGTTGCACGCTACAACAGAATTGAAGGAAATGACAATTGGTTATGACTGCTGAGTTGACTTCAATTATTATAAATGAATTACCTGATTTATTTCTATTATTGTTGTTGTAGCTAATATTGCGTACAGGTTAATGTAAGTGACCCGCCTTAGCCTCGTCACTACTTCTTCGAGGTTAGGCTCAGCACTTACCAGTACCTGGGGTCGGTTGTACTGATACTACACTCTGCACTTCTTGTGCAGATTTCGGAGTTGATCTCAACAGCGCACCATAGACTTACTCGGATTTCAGGTACCAGAGGACACTTGAGATATAAATGCATGGCATCCGCAGTTCTGAAGTCCCTGTCTATTCTACTTTAGCTGTGTGTTTATTTCCAGACAGCTTTGTTTATTCAGACCTTTATTTGTATTTATTCTAGAAGCTCGTGCACTTGTGACACCAATTCTGGGATGGTATTTAGACACCGTTGTTTTTATGGATTATTTCACTATTTTTCAAACTTTGCTTCCGCATTTGTTTCTTTGATTATTAGTAATTTAAAGATTGTTTAAAAATTGGTTAATATTATTCTAACGTTGGCTTGCATAGTAAGTGAAATGTTAGGCACCATCACGGTCCGAAGGTAGGAATTTCGGATCGTGACAGTTGGTATCAGAGCACTAGATTACATAGGTCTCACGAGTCACGAGCAAGATTAGTAGAGTCTGAAGGATCAGTATAGAGATGTCTGTACTTATCTCTCATAGGCTATGAAGTTTATGAACAATATCACTTCTTTCTTATTCTATCATCGATGATTGAACCATTCTACTCTTATTCTCTCGCAGATGGTGAGAACACGTAATACCTCTACCGATGGAGAGGGACCAGAACCCCCGGTGGCAATAATGGCCGGGGTAGAGGTCGAGGTCGAGGTCAGTCCAGAGCTCGAGCAGCTGCACTGGTTGAAGAACCTCAGATGGACCTTCAGGAGGAGGTTCCAGTTCAGAATGTACCAGTTGGACCAGTTCAGGTCCCGGAAGGATTCATAGCCACTGTAGTACTTCAGGACGCTCTAGTCCGTTTGGTAAGTCTTATGGAGGGTGTGGCTCAGAATGGTACATTTCCAGTGTCACCAACCGTCTCACAGGCCGGGGGAGGAGCACAAACTCCCACAACTCCCGCTCCAGAGTAGATGGCTCCCCAGAATCAGGCTCCAGCAGCCCCGCAAGTTGGAGTAGTTCGGCCAGTTATTGCGGCACAGATCGGTGATAGGCCC